>JAUCNO010002114.1:0-14131 GCA_032353835.1 Enteromius viviparus
CTCAAATGGGGAGAAACCAAACAAGACAGGACTAAACCAAAAAGCACAATGACATGGGGGAGACAGGACCGACAGGGCAGAATGTTACAGAAGCGGAGATGAGTTCACTGTGCTCTTGTTCTGTCATATAATAAAATAATTTCTCATATCGATAATTCATGTGCTTTTTTATTTATTAGAGGGTAGATGATGCTGGTCACTGTTGAGGTTTATGTGTGTGTGTTTTCTAAAGCAGCTTTGATATGTAAGCTTTAGTAAGCAGATAAATTACTTTTTATGTGTAATTTAAGAAGTCATGCATTCATTTGTACAAATTATATGTAAACTAATACAGCCTTTTATGTGAAATACTATAATATTAGACCAAATGACGTATGCGTTTCCTTTAGATATCCAGCTAGATTGCAGTAATTTTAGAAATTGCTTAATGTGTGTCATTAAATACAGTGCATGCATTCTGTAATGTATGTCCTTAAGTAAATGCAAGAGGTAATTGTTCTGAGAATATATGGAATAAGAATTAACTACTCAAGAGATGATGCATTAAAACATTTCCCCTGGTGTTTTAATGCTGGTGATGTAGTGGACTGTTACTGGCCTCTTTGTGGTGATAAATATAGACTGTATTTGGAGAATAAGCTTTAAACTAACTTCGAGAGTTCACGACGTGGTGCTGTTCAAGCAATTCTAATTAGGGATGTTTGCACATAACACTTTATCTGTGCGAATAAAACTGCTTTATCGGTGTATCTGAACTTATATCAGGCACTTTCTATAGCTAACCAAAAGATGTTTGAAATAGGGCTGGGTTTCTTGATTTTCGACCACAAAAGATCCAATAATGTCACATGATTTCATATTTATGTGAATTTTTGAATGAACAAACAATTGGTTGTGTGACTACAAACTTATCTACTAACATGTAATGTTAATGTTAAACACATACACACACTATTTTTATAAATGTTTCGCTAACATTAGCGTTAAGTTATAAAAACATAATTTTTGAATCAGAATGTCTGACGTGTAATACATGCGTTACAATTTAAAATTAAATGAAAGTTTAAAAAAACATCCCATTTCATGAAATGTGCTTTCTTCATTTTTGGCTTGGTTTGAACAAAAACGATAGACAGGCTGAATGAAAATGTTACTTTCTGGCAGCAGGTGGCGCTCATGAGACATATTGCAGTCTGTATTTTGACAGGCAGTGTATAAGGGCATCAACATGTGCTTAACGCTAGACAGTATTTACCCTATAAAGCCCTTGCACATGTCCTGAAGGAGTTATGGGACTTCCCGGGTCTACCGGGCTACAAAAAACATAGATTGTCAGAAACAGAAGAATCAGAGACAATATAGATCATAATACAGTAGATCACGCATGTAGATATACCCGGTCCCACAGTATTTATTCGTGGCAGGGACACGTTTATTTTCTTAAGTCCAGCTAGTTTTTTAAACGAAGATGCATCCAATTGAAATGAATTAGTTTAAAAAACGTGCTGGACTTACGAAAATAACGAAATAAACGTGTCCCTGCCACGAAAATTTTATTAAATTATGTGACTAATGGTACGTTCACACCAGACGTGACTATTCGTGCATAATTGGACGCTTGAATATTCACGCGTGAATTTCACTTCACAGCTAACGCGATTTCACGTCATGGGAGGGGCTTCGCCCAGGCGCTTCCAGTCTCTGTAGTGGTTAGACATGAGGTAAAATTTGTTTTGTTTATATCTAATAGGCAAACTTTGGTTTAATGAATCTAGTATTTATTTCCTTTTTATTCCTGTTTCTATTAAAAGCTCCTCCACATGCAGCGATGATGATTTTGTCCTCCATAGTTACGGCATTCTGCCTCCGCTTGCTAGTAATGACGTCACTACTGGAGCAAGCTCCTGATTGGTTAACGCACACAGCCCTAGGACTCATAATCCACTTTCTTCCAAATTTCCCCGCAGCCATCACGCGAGCCAGCGGCATCGCGAACAGACTGTGGACACGTGACGTCACATACTAAGTGTGCCATACGGGTCAAACACCGGGCTTAAAACTGGCAGCGTGAAATAAAGATTTTAATTAAACCCAAAAGGCTTATTTACAAAGACGAAAACGAAGGGCGTTTTTGCTATATTATTAGTTTGTTTAATTTAGTTTTGTATAAACACAAAACAGTTTTAGTTAGTTTTCGGGTTTTTTTAAACTCTCGTTTTAATTTTATTTCAGTTAACGAAAATGCCTTTTCAATTCTAGTTTTAGTCTGTCAGCGTGTAGTTCACTGAACATAATACAGCGATACAAACCTTGGTACTCCTGCCCTGAGAGCAGCGTGTAGTTCACTGAACATAACACAGATACGAACCTCAGTACTAAAGATCCTTTTCTGAGATTTTTAACGAGCTCTGTTAACCATATTTCGATTACATAAACAGCAGGGCACTGGCAGCATTGAAAAATCGTCTTTTATTCCTGTTAAATTGCCCCAAAAGCAGCGTTGGTGTGGTCGACTGATAAGCAGTCCAAACATGATAAGCCATTTAAAAGAACGATTATTAGTTTTTTAACAGGTTTCATGTTCCTCAGCGTTTCAAGAGTGTTTAACTCTGAATTATAATAAAATATACCCTAAATTTACTTACATTTAGGGTATTCATTTGACAAACAAACAGTCACACAAAGTCTAACGTATCTGTACAATTTTTACAGAAAGTAGACTCTCTGATTAAAGTAGAAAGAGGAAAATAGCTGAACAGCATGTACTGCATGTGCCCATGTTTCTGATAAACACACAAACACTGTTAGGGTGCCGGCCATTGCCTTGATGTTGAAGAGGATTGAGTTTGAGCGGTTCGAGGGGAGGTCAGTCAGTTTCTCACAATTTATTCAGAGCGGGGTCTTTGAGTCTGATTCAATCACTGAAACTGATTTAGTGCACTGTGTGCTTTAAGTCATTCAACAAAGCCAGCACCTCCTAAACCATATTATTGGTCCAAGTTGTAATGGAAGGACAGGTCCTGTGAATATTTCATAAAGTACAGTCACAGTGCAGCTGACCCATGAGAAATTTTCCCGGACTTCACAACATAAGCACAACAAGCGCTGAATCAATCAACTAGCTTACGTTAAAAAAAATAATAAATGCACCATCCCAGGAGACTCAGAGTGGTAGTGTGAACTAAATTATAGAAGTGGAGGTATACTCTTAAAAATAAAGTTGCTCAACAATGCCATAGAACTTTTTTTTGTCTAAATTGTTCCATGAAGAACCTTTTACATCTACATAACCTTTCTAATCTGTTTCTTTAAAGAACCTTTGGCTGAACGGTGCTTTGTGAAACAAAAATTGCTCTTCTATGGCACTGCTGTGAAAAACCTTTTGATCACCTTTATTTTTAAAAGTGAAATGTGTTTGTAGCAGAGTATGTGAGCGGAGTGGAGCGGCAAGAATTTCCGCTCCACGCTCAGAGCATTTGTCACAATCAACTGGAAGTGCTGACAGGACTTTAGGCTGCACTTCCAATCTCTCACTATATGTTGTACTTTTCCACTCCATGTATGTCGTGTCACATGTTCTCCCTGTCTCCACCTCCCTCATGTGTTACCCTGCCAACTAATATGTTCTCCTTCCCCTCGTGTGATTACCTGTTGTATAAATACCCCCCTATTTCCCTTTATCCCCCGCTCATCATTGTGTATGGTTCGTCCTACCTCTGTAAGCGTTTTCCCCTGTGTTATTGTGTATTCTCCTGACTCCCGTTATCGACCTTGTTTCCCTCGACCTTGATTCTTGTCTTTCTTCTCCGGATTGTGTTAGTACCTTGATCGACCATTCACCTGTTTACTGGACTCCGTCTTTGGATTGTCTCTGCTATTCCCGTTTGCTCCTGTATTTATCCTGCCTGTTCGACGCCGCTTGCAATTAAACACTTTGCATATGGATCCGACTGTCTGCCGTGTCTCCATCGTTACAGCTATGGTCTTTATGTACTGGGAAACCGGAATGAACATTTTTCAAAACACCATGTGCCGTGATTCTTCCAGGCCAGCAGAGAACAATGATGTGTTTTATAAGGTACATCCTCTCTATTATTCCATGCGCAGAAGACGCTTGGATCTCCTTTATTTCAAAAATCCGAATGTGGCACAGTGTCTGGTGAGTGTCCAAAAACCAGTGGCAGCAAAACGTGGAAGACCCAGTATTTCTCTTCAACCTCATGCCCACAGACCACGAGTTCAGGGTGCAAGGCTGAATTATGAGGATTCAATCACTATTCATTATTTTTATTTAATTTCTCTTCAACAACTAAATACTCAACAGACCCTTTATAAACAGCAGTAATTATATTACTAACCAAAAAGACATTTTGTATTAATTTACTATCATATTAACTATAAAACTGAGTATACTCTTGCTTCCGTTAAACCACTGTGCAACATTATTTACTCTTTTTCTTTCCATTGGAATAAATAATAGATCACTACAGATGCACGTTTTTTTTTCGTGGTACTGACACGATTCTTACTCGACTTTCGTGAATCCAGCACGAAAAGATGCATCCAATCGAATCGTAGTTTTACGTTCGTGCTGGAGTTACGAAAATCATGAAATATTCGTATCCCTGACATGAATAAATAGATTTCGTGCTAATTTCGTGATATTGTCACGACCAGCCGTGCGACTGGGTTGGCCAAACGCGACTACAGAGTGAGCTTCCCAGAGACAACACTTATTTAACGCATTAACATAAACAAACAATATTGTGTGACTTGACAACAAATACTACAACGCTACAGTCAGACATATTGATCACTGTAACTGCTTTGGTGGCCAGCTGGAATGTCAAAATAAGAGTCCATTTTCTCTGCATTTAAATAAGCATATATTAGTTTGCCCGTAAACGCTGCACAAGGCATTAATGCGAATAGTAAACTTACAACAATATATATAAATAATTCAGAGTCTGAAAAAGAAGCACACATAATAATTGTGTACTTTGTGTGTACCAGTCATTCTTGAGACATCCACAAAACTGGTCAAGCAAGGTTAATAAGATGTAAAAACAAAAATATTTTCAATTTCAAATATTATGATGGATTAATAATAGAGTGTATTTTTAAAGCAATCCCCTTCAATTAAAATTTCTCATTATTATACCAAATCTTTGACTCTTATTGTCCTCTAACTACATCTAAAACAGTATGTGTGTCCGTCTCTGGTGTAATCTGACATAACGGCAAACATTTTTGTCTCATGCGTTTCTTTGAAGGTAGTTGCTGTGACCTCTTTTGAGCAGCAGTCTCTCGTTTATTCCAGAGCAGGCTCTGTTTGATGTGTAAATGATTAAATCGCTGTAAAAAGCCTATGAATTACATGAGGTTGCCCTTTCTTCACCAACATCCAGGTCTCAGCTACAACACGACTCATGTACTCCTTCGCTGTTTTTTTCATTTGGCGTTACTGTTCATAACTTCTCATGGAAACAATACAATCCTTGTGTGATTAAACTCTGACATTCCTAACAGGTCTAACATTTAGGGAAATGATCCCAGATCCAAAAACATAGTAGCACTTGGCATAAACAGCCACAGATTACGCACATGCACATGCTTTATCCCCTGTATGTAAACAAGGCTGAGCGCGTCAAATACGTTAAATATTGTGCATGTGCTGCGTTGTAGAGATCTATGATATTTTACCAATATTTTCACTATGTTTCTGGATCTGGATTCTGGGTCGGATGGCTCTCCGATGTCATCAAAAATATATTAAAGTGTGTTCTGAAGATAAACGAAGGTCTTATGGGTTTGGAACGACATGAGGGTGAGTAATTAATGACAAAACGTTGACGTCTGGGTAAACAAACCCCTAAAAAAACATTGAAAAAATGTACAGCAGATATTCTCAAGCTTTACAGATTTGACTTTATTGATCTAAAACCAAATATCATAAAATTTTAGTATTTTTGGAATTTACCTGCTAAATTTAACATGTGTCTTTAAAAAAAATCCATGTATGTTTTGCTCTTCAATTCAACTGACTAAAGAAGTCTGTGGTTCAGTCACTGTTAAATGATATTAGATTTCTTGAAACCAGTTCAAATAAATAGCACAATGGCTAGAGTACTTTCATATAACTGATAATGTCTTTAGATGGTGTGGCTCCACTCAAGATCAAACTAATATTACAACATTCACTTAGACCAGTTCAATGAATGACTAAATGATTAGCTCTATTATGTATGACAAACAAGAAAAACAAGCCTTCCAATTTTTTAACTAAAGGCTTACTCCACTCCAAAATCAACATTTTATTATGAATCACTTACCCTCATGTCATTTCCAACCTATAAAAGCTTTGTGTGTTCTTTAAACACAGTTTTTCAGATACTTACGATTAAAAACAAGGAGGCTTGTGACTGTCCCATTGACTGCCAAGTAATGGACACTCTCAAGGTCCAGAAAATTATCAAAGACGTCATAGTCCATCTGCCATTAGTGATTCAATCTGAATGTAGGACAAAAAATTGTCTCCTCTGTTTTGCCTTCCTTGATTGAAAATTGTGTAAGTAAAGGTAATAGTGACTGGAAATGGTTCTTTGTCCTGTGTACTCATTAAACCCATGTACCCTTTAAGCCAACTTTGAGCCAAATGTTGATTATTATTTGAACCAATCCAGTAATTTGTTAGCTCCCATTCATTTTTATTACATAGAAATCATACCAATTTTCCAATTCAGAGTTAGTCTCAAGTCTCATTTATTTATATAGCCCTTTATACTACTATACGCCCAAAGGAAGATAAGAAACATGACATACATAACATACATCAGGGTGGAGCGCATTCCACATTCTAGAACCAACGACTGAAAAAACTCGATCCCCAATAAAAAAAAGCAGTAAACATTTGGAATACCTTTGTGATCTACCGGAATTCATACGCACCAAGTCCTTGATGTATTCCGGGGCCAACTCATGAACAGCTTTATAAACATACAACAACACCTTATACTGAATTCGATGTTTCACAGGAAGCCAATGAAGCCTTTCTAAAACAGGTGTAATATGCTCCCTTTTCTTAATACCAGTAAGGAGCCTCGTTGCAGAACCATCTGCAACTTCGAAATAAGAGATTGACTGATTCCTACATAAAGAGCATTACAATAATCCAAACGAGAAGAGTTGAATGCATGAAAAAAGACTTTTTCGCAATAGTCCTTAACTGATAAAAACGATTTTTTACCACATTTTTAACCTGAAGGTCAAACATAAGAGCAGAGTCAAAAATTACACCTAAATTTGCTATTATGGGCTGAACATTTGCCTAGAAAATCAGTTAATCTTTAGACAAGATACCAAGGATAGATTAGGGCTTGAGGCTCCAGAACTGATCTGTAAATAAATCAGGATGTCGTCTGCGTGTAGGTGATAAGATATACCATGTTTCTTGAAAATAAGGCCTAAGGCCAACAGTTACAAAGAAAAGAGTTAACCCCACCCATATGCAAGCTGCCTCAGGGGGTTCACACAAAAACCACCCAAACTAGACACACAGGTGTGTTAAGATATAACACAGGTCGTGCTGTTTTAAACACATTTGTTCTAAGAGTGTACCTAACATGCATCTGTTGTGTACTGTTTGCAGGCTTTTCAAACTGATATGAGGAAGAGGTTTGGGGAAGAGGCAGTCAAAAGGCCAGTTATGATCATTTGTGATGGCTCCCATGTGTTTCTAAATTTCTATTCTATTCTTTTACATTCTGAAGGATCTTCTACAGAAGTACTTTAAGGACGTCACTTGCCAGGATTTACTGATCTTTCATTAATACATGCTTAAGCCACATAAAGAAAAATGCAAAGAATGGAAAAAACTGTCGCTTTTTCTTTTTTGGATGGTGTTATAATGCATTCCAATTAACCTTTGTTTTCATTGTTGCAATGCATACATTTGGGCTACTTGCTTCTTCAGAAAATCTGAAGCAGGTGGACTTGCCCAGTTTAGCCCTGAGGAGAAGTATGCAAACTGTCAGCAACTGAGGCAAACCAGCTGAGTGAGAGCTTGAGTACAAGCCAGAGCTGGCCTTTATGTTCAGGCAGGACCATCAAGCTCGAGCCAGTAAAGTGTTCAAGGACAGACAAGGCACTCAGTGAGAGGCTGCAAGCACACTTTATTTTTTTAAAGCCCCCTGGAGGATTCAGTACCTTGTCATTGAGGACCAGACAGGATATAAAGTTCTCATAAGAAAATGTTTTATAAAAATATGTACCTCGGTGCACATTTTTTCTGCAACACCATTTTTATGCACCTTACTGCAAGTTTCTCGACAGATTCAAAGAGAAATATCTCCTTTTTTCCCCCACAAATCCTTACACAGGATTTTAACCGGAGCTTTCCAATGCTGTATCTTGTGCGTTACCAATCAAACCTACCATCTATGGAAACCCAAAGATATGAAGCTGGATATGTGTGAAATTAAGTATTTATTAAGTTTAATGAGTATTTTAACATAATATTCAATTATATGTATTTATTGGTATGCATTTCATGTCTAATTTTGCTTTTTTATAACCCTTGTTTAAACGGGTTTCCTTCCTGCCTTTTGACCAATCTGCATCGCATGGAACAGTCATTTTCAAAGTGACTTGGCTTGATGACTGCAGATGACAGATGGGGAGCTAATAAGACCTACGGTCAAGAGCACTTTTTAAATTTGTTCCCAGATGTGTGACATTAGACTGATGGATGTCCATTACCAATGTGGCTCCATTGGTAGAATTGACACTACATGTTTCCACCATGTTGTGTTTGCAGTATACACACAAGCTTGTGTCACTGCTCCCGTGTGACTTGGCATAGTGCCATCTCCATATACTTTTCCTGTGAGCATGCGCAGCTCCACACTTGGACTTTTTAAGGTCTGTCAATCCATCTACCTTCAAACCGAAAACCTCTGTCAACACATTCAAATTTAACACACTGCATCCTTCTGATTCCCAGCAAGGAAATCCCCAATTCCTGCTGGGTCTTGAAGCCTGTTGGACCAGCTGCAAAACAAATTTTTATTTAATTTAAACTTTTAAAAAAAGGTAACTTTTTGTCCCTAATTTTCATTGTATTCTTGAGAGCTGGATTTTTCTTATTTTTAATGCTACCTTAATTTTTATGCTACTTTTTTTATTTTTTAAAGACCCACTATATTTATATATATATATCCATCCAGCTTCTAATGGTAAAAACTATCACTGTTCAAAGTTCAAGTTCAGCCGCATTTCCTGACAATTAACCTTTCGTTTGAACTGACTTTTGACTATGCAAAGCGGATGAGAGTTTATATATCATTCTTCTGAATGCTGTTGCTTTATTAAACAATAATTGTTAAGCATTGAATCAAAAATACAGAGACTCCTAAAAACAATCTCGTACACATAAACACACCTTGTCTCAACCACTGTTAGAAACAACTGGCAGAGTTGCGTCTGCAAAGGCCAGTATGAACAGGGTCAACTCCGTGTCGTTTGCCTTTGCAAGTTTAGGAGATAAACATAACACTTTCAGCACGCTGTATAAAAGAACATAATAAAAAAAAAGTTTGTATGTTTCTTTCAAATGCAGTGTCTGAAAAGGCTTAATGGTACGGCAAAAACTAAACAAAACATGTCTTTAGTATCACTATCATCTGTTTAATACATTTTTAACATTTATGTATTTTTGATTAAGATGATCAAGAGAAATTTCTTTGAAAAACATTACAAATAGTAATGGGTCCAAATATGACTGGTACTCACACATTTGGCGGCTACATTTGGTGTCCACAAAAATATTTTTCAGCTTTTTTTTTGTGGTTATATTTTTTATTATTTTAATGAATTAATTTATTATTATTTTTTACTAATTGTTATGAATTAGTCCAAATCTATGCAATCAAAATATTTTACAGTACTTTTCTTTATTTATAAAAGCTCTAATAATTACTTATTAATTCTACAACATTAAACTATTTTAAATTATTGTTTTTTCCATAAATCTTACCATATCATATTTTGCCTTTACACTCGCCGCTCATTGACTTATAAGATGATTTAAATAACATTGTATTATCCCAGCAAACACAAAACGTTTTGACAACATTGTATTTTGGTTACATTTAGGTAATGTTGTAGTAAAAGTTTTTTCATATGTGTGACCCTGGACAAAAGTCATAAGTGTTAATTTTCCGAAATTAAGATTTATACATGATCTGTAAGCTGTATAAATAAGCTTACCATTGATGTATGATTTGATAGGGCAATATTTGACCGAGTTACAGCTATATGAAAATCTGGAATCTGAGGGTGGAGAAAAAACGAAATGCTGGGGATTTTTGGCAAAAAAAAATAAAAATCTATAATTTTGACCCATACAATGTATTTTTGGCTATTTCTACAAATATACCCCAGCGACTTAAGACTGGTTTTGTGGTCCAGGGTCACATATAAGAAAAAAGTATTTTTGTAATTCTAACTGGTACATTTTCTTTCGGTAGTAAAAAATAAAGAAAAATAAATAAATATCATGTTTATTTACTATTAAAATGAAACCAGACCAACTTTTGTCAAACTTTTGTCAAAGTTTTGTGACGTTTTATGAGGTGTTAAAATAAAATAGTCACCCTGGAAAAAAACTTTTTAAAAACGTCATAAACATTTTGTTTGTTTGAAGATATCAGTAAAATAATAATGAAACATTAAAGCAATTCAGTGACTGGGAAATGGATAGGAAAGTCGTAGAGGACCTATAGCTATCCCTCTATATGGCTCTGGCAGTAGGCTAATATAGCCAGCCTATCAAAAGGGTGTAAAAGTAATATGTGAATGCTTATTTTCAGTCTCTGCTCATTCAATTGACATATTCAAATCAAACAATAGGCTACTTATCGATATTGTTGTTTCAAATTGTCTTAACAAGCTAAGCTTAATGTAAACCCTGACACTACAATGAAAGGAATTATGGGTGAATGTTTCAAAAAAATATATATTTTTTATATATATATTATGTCAGGACTTCTATCCACTTAGACAATACGTTATCAAGTTTCGGAACATTTTATATGTCATTCTTATAATTTGAAGTAACGTTTTACTTCTGCGTTTATTGATGTAAACGCTGCGTTTTTAATTGGCATGCACGTTAAAAAATGAAGTTGCATTTAACCTGGAGAGGAGGAAACAGGGCAGCAATACAACAGACGGCGAACCTATATTAGGCTTTACATATAAATTGTGGTTGGTGTCCAGAATGTTACACTTTATGTTAAGTGGGCAGTTCCTGAGGAGTTACCATGTATATTACACCGGTATTACAGAGGTGCACCAACTCCACCCACTTTACATAAACCTACCCAACTACACCCCCTGTTTGAGTTACTCTTATACACACTGCTGTTACAAAATGTAGCTATGCAATTCCTGTTACTACTTAGTAAAGTGAAAAAGTGTTGTTACCAATGTCCTGTTACACATCCGGTGTGTACTTACACTGTAGTTACATACTACATACACATCTAGTAACTATGGAAGTACACAGGTAATAGGGACCCTTAATATAAATTGGGACCAAATGTTTTTATCATGTTGTTGTGTTTGCTGGGATACTACTACACCCAAATATGTATTTCCTTTTTCTAATTTTCGTTGTCAACGCAGGCTTGTTTAGCTTATATTTACTGTTATGAAAAGTGAATAGTGTAACCTGCAAAAAAAGCCTTGAACACAAAACGATAGGACAAAAATAAAGTAGATATAATCATTTCATGACTCTAGACACTTCTTTGTGGAGACAGTGTGTACCGGATACCAGAGATGGGGAAAAAATGTAGAAGTAGACAACTCGAGGCAATGGCAGTTTGGTCTACAAACTTTTGTAGTTGTTTGCACAGCACATCATTCTCACACACATGCCAAGGAGCAAGTACAAAACAGGAAAAAAACACTTTAACGTAACAAACAATCAAAAGGATAGATAAGGGAACTTAGTCAGCCATAGAGCGACCCTAGTGCTATCACTATTGAACATAAACATTATATACATTGGGTGGCCATAACAAGTGGTGTAATACAGTGAAGTAATATGTTCTTTAGTCATATAAAAACAGGTTTAATGTACACGGGTAAAATTTTACCTGCTGGTGGTTTTAGCTATGTATATAGTGAACCCCAGGGTTCTAGCATTAAAATATAATGCATAGGTGGAATTAAGTTACATTGTTACCTTAAATATGATACATTTTTACACGCATCAAGAGGAATGTTACCGTTTTAGATGTCCCTCCCCAAAGCCAGAGGCATGTACCTGCTCTGCCTATAGTTTGTGCTGGCCTTGGCTTCCCTTACAGATTCTTTGTGTTCAAATATTTAGTGTACATTCAGCCGGTTGAGCAGCGTTTATAGCTTTCAGTATTTAGCGTCATTTTCCTTCCATATCACAGTAACGTGTTAGTTAATGTTACTAAATCTAATCGAACCAATGTTCAAACTGACACTATGATGTGATTGTGATATTAGCTTTTAGATAATTCATATCAACTGAACTTTAGTGTTTTTGTTAGAGCAATTAGATTAGAAAATAAAAAGATTTGTCAATAAAAATTAATTTTGGGTAGTCTACCACTGTCGACACGGCACACCAGCTGGCACTCGAAGGCCCACTGGTTGAGAATCACTGGTATAGATGAAAGTTGTTTGTAACATGAGACACTGCTTCATTTGAAATCAGCATAAAGAAGGTAAACATTGCACTCAAAAATGTTGTTGAAGCTAAATACAGTGAGGCCTGCCGGATGTGTAAACATGCAAACTCATTTAAAGTCATTTATTCTGAAATATTCCAGTCAAATGCAAAAATGAGCAAACAGTTCTACAGTTATTTTCATTTTTCAGTCAAGCCTGTTCTTCCAGTCAGTTTCAAGGTGAATTATAACAAGACTGTCCACAGGGCAAATGAAGCTAGAAATACTCTCTCTTCACATTAGAACACAGCCTCAGCAGCGACTGGAAGCTGGTAAGTGTCCCTCTTTTTTCTGAATTAATGGTCTGCATTAAGCTGTATCATTGCTAAAAGGTTTATGAGCAGAGCTGAGTAGTAACTGATCACGTGTAATTTGGATTATGACATCAAATTTCAAAAATGAAGTTGATTTTTCTGAGTTCAACAATGAATGACAGTGATGTACAAGGACCAAACTTAAACATCACAAAAACTATAAACTGTTCTTCAGATCTGATTGGCTAGTTACAATGTTGTCCCAGGGTCAACAAAGATGATGACCCAGCAAAATCAGGTTTTGCGTCAAACTACAGTTACTTTTTTATGGACTGCATGATTGGATAAGTTTAAAAAATATGCAGTATATTATTCATAATTCTTGGATTCTCATTATTTCTCTATGTTCTAACACAAGTCCAGTTTTTTGGAAATTCATGCATACTTTAAACTAGTCAATAGTGGTGATACAGCATTTCATGTTTAAGAAAGGTTTCAACATATATTCATATCTTTTTAATTGTTTGTCGGATTTTTAACTAAATCCCTATTCAGACGGGACTAGTTTTCTAAACTACGTTTGAGTTTCGATCGCTATCA
This sequence comes from Enteromius viviparus, assembly GCA_032353835.1. Lineage (NCBI taxonomy): Eukaryota > Metazoa > Chordata > Actinopteri > Cypriniformes > Cyprinidae > Enteromius > Enteromius viviparus. The sequence goes on from JAUCNO010002114.1 coordinate 13,622, forward strand.
CCTGACGTCCGTGATTTTCATGTACTATTTCGGACGGGACTAACATCTCCGAGGTGGGCGTGTCTGTTTTGTACACCTGGGCGTCACAGAGATCACGCGCTCTGTATGCATGCATTGCTACAGTCATTCGAATGGTGAAGCTAAATGTCTAGTACAGAAAAAAATGTGTGGTTACTTTATTTTAACTATTATGTTTTTATTTATAGTAAACAAGTTTAATTTTGATAATTAAAACATATTTAACTGAGTGTAGAAATGAACGTGAGTAATCTTACCTGATACTGATATTACAATAGTCAGTCTTAACAGTTTACGTAATCTTGTATTTATTTCTTATTTTCTATATCAAACGCATAAACGCGCGAGCGGTAAGAGCATCTACGGCATATCGCGTTTGCTAAATCACACAAGGAAACGCGTTGTAAAACGAAAAATCACCGGCAATCACCGACATCGCATTCGGACGGGATTAGTTTTCTCAGAGGACCACTGAGTTTGCTGAAAAACAGT
>JAUCNO010002115.1:0-14131 GCA_032353835.1 Enteromius viviparus
CCCCCACGGAAAAAAATTGCGATACGAACCGAATCGTGGGTCAAAAATCGTGAAACGAACCGAATCGTGGGTTTGGTATATCGTTACAGCCCTAATAATATATATTATACATAAAAACTGTACTTTTTTTTAAAAGCAGCCACATAGGTTTGATAATTTATACTTTAGACTTTTGTAATTGATACAAGTATTTTACTCAAACTTATTGGTGGTATTGGCCCCATTAAAAACTATCATGATGTATTGCTCCCTCTGTAGTCATTGTAAACATGCCAATGCTTGACACTCCATGTCATTTACAGGTGAGAGGCCTTTCCGCTGCACTCAGTGTAACATGAGCTTCATTCAGAAATACCTCTTACAGAGACACGAGAAGATCCACAGTGGTAAGTTCCTCCATCTCTCACAAACTTCAGCTTTCATTTCCTCATATCTGGCTTATTTGATAGCAAGACTTCGATCACGCTTCACAGGCACTTCTGTATTTATTATAAAATTTGCAAACCAAATTTGTTTTGGTCCCTCAACTTATCTTTCCTTTCATGCTTGTCTGGTTTCCAGGAGAGAAGCCATTCAGCTGTGACCAGTGCAACATGCGTTTTATTCAGAAGTACCACATGGAAAGACACAAGAGAACTCACAGCGGAGAAAAGCCATATAAGTGTGACACCTGCCAACAGGTGCGTTTCATGCATCAGTTTCAGCTGGCTTCTGTTTAGCAGCACTGTTCTCACACTTGTGTTCCTCCTTTAGTATTTTTCCAGAACGGACCGGTTGCTGAAGCACAAGCGGACGTGTGGTGATGCCATTAAAAAGGGCGTGGATGGAGCAGAGCACGAGTTGGGCTCAGCAGGCGACGGAGAACATGGCAGCTATGGAATCTCTCAGGGAAATGCAGCTACGCCTAGCCGCAAACGGGGCAAGACAAAAAATGCTGGTGAAGGGGGTGAGCGGAAACGTAAAAAGTCATCCGGGTCTATGGGAGTGACGCATAGTCAGGGGGCGGATGGTTACGGGGTGCATGACTTCGGGGTGTCAACAACGTCATCTTCAGCCCAGCCGGGCCCTAGCATGCATGGTGAACACGGCCGGGCTCCCAAGATGGCTTTTAAGAAGGGCAACAGGAAGTCATTGGAGAAGAATACTCACCCCATGGATCAGTCCAAGCCAGGAGGCATGGAGTTGCCTGCAGGAGGAGTTTTGGATGGCCTCGGGCTTCTTCAAGGTCCAGGGGCCAAAGTTGGTCCAAGCAGCAGTAACTATGATGATGCCATGCAGTTTCTGAAGAAGAGGCGATACCTCCACATGCCGAATAATGGAGGCGCTGCTTCTGTAGCTTCAGATTACGATGTAGGCGTCAGTCATATGCATTCACAGCCGACAGTCATCCAGGGTGTCGTTTCTGGGGTCCTAGATGGTGACGCCGCACTGGGCCTCCTGGACTCGTCTCCTCTGGGAGATATAAAGCAGGACAAGTCTGGCATTCCAGACGAGGTTCTCCAGAGCTTGTTGGACCACTACGCTCACAAGCCTGATGTGACTTTCGACATCACCGATCCCCATCACGTTGAGCTTCACCCGGCCAGCACAGATGGTGCAGACCCGCTGGGAACCGAAGACGCCCCGTCGAGTCCCAACAGTGGTGACAAATCTGTAATCATGCACGAGTACTCGCGTTTTCTCCTGCAGGCGCTAGAGAGGACGAGTCACAATGCAAGCTTCCAATTGGGTTCCAGTCCTGGTTCGGCCGTGACTAGTACGGGACCATTTACAGGCCCGAGCCCGCTTTTGTCAGATAAGCATGTGTATACTTCCTCACCTCTCGAGTACTCGTTCTCTCAGCCTGTCTCGTCTTCGCCCTCCCTTTCGACTGTGCCAAAGTCACACTTTGGTCTCCTTGAGGGCTCCTCGCCTCCAACGGGCTTCCACTTGAGCAGCCTGGAGCCATCTGCACACACGCAGCAGCTCACACCTTCCCAGGAGCTCACCGAGCAGCTGGACAAGCAGCACACCTCCCCTCCACCCCCTCCACACACCCCCAACACCAACGCCTACCAGATCACACCTCAGCCTCCCGACCTGGGCGGTCCCAAGGAATCTCAAGGGCCGAAAAACGGAGCCACAGCCACTACTGGAGGGTTCTCCCTGGCTGCCTCCCAGGACCTGGCAACGCTGGACCCAGCCAAGGTTCCTTATCAGATCGAGAACTTTGCCCAGGCTTTTGGGGCGCAGTTTAAAGGGGGCAGAGTGTCCTTGGCCTTCAGCAGTGACTCGGGGGGAGAGGTGACTCACCGCTTACAGACATCAGTCTCCGAATTCTCAGGGTATAGCAGTCTCTTGGCTGATGCCAGCGACCCAGTCAGCAGTGGCTCCAAAACCCCAACAAGCCAAAGCTACAGGTGAATGGGATCCTGTGCCTAGATGCTCAGATGGAGGTTCCCTATTTTTATTTTGTCATGCTGTCTTTATTTTGTATTGTCGTTATTGTTGTTGTTATTATTATTGTTGTTATTATAATATTATTATTATTGTTATTTAGTTCTCCTACTTCAATGAAATTGTAATGTTTTTCTCACTGCCATTATGTTCATATGAAATTTTACCCTCCTTTGGCCTGCAATGCATTTTCCACCTTTACGTTCTCCTTTTTATTTTTTTTTATTTTTTTCCCAATTTCCTTCGGAAGTCCTCTGTAGACTTTTAGTTCTGCTGTTGATCAATAGACAAAAAAGCAAGCGAAATTAGTTCTACTTGCTTTTTTTCTCAAAAGTCATTCACGTACATTTTAGTAATTGACTTCTCAAGCGTGTAAAAAGAACTATGAAAAAGCAATGGCAGGGAGTTGCCCAGAACTGAAATCGTCTGTTACAGTGATTCAAGTATTAACTCAGGAAAACGTGTGGACGGCAAATCCAGAAGGGTAGCAAGCATTCATCCAAGAGGCAGACGTTTTGCAAATACAAAGAGCTTTTTCAGGAGATATTGTTTTGTTTTTATTTTTTTTATTCTTCTGAAGAATGCAACAAGTAGAAAACAAAAGTGCTGCCTGATAAATTACACTGACACCACTTTCCACTTAGCTGTATAGAGATTATGGTACTTTTATCTCAATGTGAAAAGCTCACATTCTCTTTCAGTAAGGGCCATATATATATATATATATATATATAAATATATATTTATAAGAATATCTGTATGTAAAATAACATATACTCTTTCTTGAGACTGGCGGGTGACTTGGAGGGAGATAAAGAGGGATTGAGTTTGTGAAGGGAGGCCTGTGACTGACAGCACCCTTCGCCCTGTCCTTCTTTTTTTCCCTTGGATTGCGAAGCCAAGGGCTATACACTAGAGGGCGCTGCATGCGAGCGTGTAAGTGCCTCTCGGCACAGGCCAGACCGTGGGATTCTTCTGCGCCTGTCTGGCTTGCTCATTCCTCTCTCCCTCCGTCCACTCCTCCTTTCCCTTCTTCGTCAGAAAGAATCCCATTTAGCACTTTTTGGATCTGTTTATTTTACACGGTGAATGAAACTACCCAGGCCGATCACACAGAATGTGAACTGTGTAACTGACATGCTGTTTTTTTAAAAAGGGGGCAGTGAACAGAAAAGGGGCGGGAGTGATTTTAGGAAGCGTAGATTTTGTTGAAAAGACCAACGATGAGGTCGGTCTTATGGAAAAACTTTAGTTTCGACGGCGGGTGTGTTTGCTGGAATTAAGGGTGGGCTTTTCTTGGGGTGGGAGCTTGGGGTGTCTTTTTTTATATTTTATTCCCAGCTTCTCATGGACGTAGGGCAGGTTATAGAGGGGGACTTCTCCTTTTTGTTTTATTTCAAAAGTATTGGGTTGGGAAAATGTGCTCTGTGTTAAAATGGCCCCTGTTGTACCAAGCCTTTTACCATAGGCGACTTGTAAAAAGTCCCACTCCTAGTAATTTATATAGTATTGGTCCTAATTATACCGACTGAACAGTCCAAAAGGAATTCAGAAAACTTATCGCAGTGTGCATGCAGGGCAAAGTATTACCTTGAACTACATTTTTATATGTTTGATTTTGTACTGTACAGTATTATTGTATTTTTTTTTTTTTAAACGATCAATAACTGTCTTCCATCAGCGCTGTTTGCTGCTGTTACACTGTCCTTGAATTACTGTCATCTAATGTTGTTCCTTCTTTCATGTGTTTTACCTACCGATCCCCCAAAGGACAGAACCACATGCAAGATTGTTTGACAGGCGGACGGCTCTTAGGGAACACAAACTGACCACTAGAACTCATTTAGGAAGGTTGGGGTACTCCGTTGACAATAATTGTAGTAATAATAATAAAAAATCACGTTGATGAGGAGTGTGACGATTAAAATGAAATTGTCACAGCTGATGTTTTTATACCTCATATCACTGGTCACAGAAGCAGGGATCTCAAAGAGTGACTGTATGTAGCATGATTGATGTGGTTACCGTCAAGAAACGCCTCAAAATAGTCCCTTTGCCATTAAACTTATTATTATTTTTTTTTTATTGTAGGATTTCCTGTTTTCTTTCCTTTTACAGAGACAATTTTCTGAAAGGTTCTTGAATTGGTCACTTTAGTATTGTTTCAGTAACGAAGGTCAAGGAGATCCAAAGATGCTATTGAAATCTAATTGAATTTAGATGCACACAGGCTGTCAATTCACTTCGCGTTTATTTTTGTTTTAAATGCATCCTGTGCCCTCCGGTTTTGTTCTGTGATTTGTTTTATGATTTGATGTGAAGCACAGCTGAAATAAAATTTCTGGTTCGATGTGTAAAGCCCCCGCAGACACTGTTAAGCCTTGAATGATATCCTGTGTGGCTTGAATAATGCCAGCCATCAATCTGTCAGTGGTTGCCACCATAAGGTTCTTTCTAATTTTCTTTTTTGGCTTCTTGCTGTATATTCCCTGAAAGTATTTATTTTGTTTACATAGTTAATAACACTACATCTTTTTTTTTTTTTTTTTTTTTTTTTGTGCATGTAAATTTTTGATGTTTTCTTTTGCCCCCTTTTTGTCACCATCCCAAATTTGTAGCTAATGATCTTTTTCTCTCCTGTCTTATTTTATTACAGATTCTTGTGATCTGATACACAGGGCTATACCTGTCCATTTTGACTTTTTATTGATTAGGAAAAACAATAAAAATGCTGAGATAACTGTGTTCGGATACATGAATTTATTTCTAGTATGTGATGTTACAAGGCATTTTTACATACGGTCCTGTATAAGATCCACCCCTTCAGTATCTTTTGTAAACATACCGTATCTTTTTGAACTGAAGGGCTTAAGTTAGTGGACCTAAGGTTCTGAAGAAATCATGCAAAAGTAAGGGTGAATTTGAATCTAATCTTGAGTCTTGCTCTGTCATCGTGGTGACCATAAATCAAGGTACTTGCCTGAGTTACAATCAGCAATTAGCTTACTCTAATTACTTAGTTATTACAAAGAGGGAAATCTTTCTAAAATTGAGCCATTAATGCTACAAGTCTTGTTTCTCTCCCCCCCCCAGTATCTCATCACTTGCATCATCATGAGGTAATCATGTCTGTATCAGGGTGGAGCGTGGACTGAGTGGTTAAGGTTTTTTGTAGCTCTCCACCCAACCGTGTTTAACTTGAAGTTCATTGAGGTTCTCAAACATGCTCATATAGCAACCTGCCCTTAAATGTGAATGAAGGGTAAATCTGGTTAATTTTGAATCTTTTGGGTTAGTATTAGCTATTTCACAAAAAGAGATTTGAGGAAATAACTTCTATTCAGCAAGAATCCATTAAATTTGTTAAAAAAAGGACTGTAAACCCATTTAGAAGTGTTATTCAGATTTAATTTTATTTCAAATTTTAATGTTTCAAAGAAACATTAATGCATTGTTTTTGGCTAAAAAAATATATTAAGCAGCACAGCTGTTTTCAACATTTATACTGTTTCTTGTGTGACAAAAAATCATTACATTATAATAATTTTTAAGGATTAATGTAACTGAGGAGTGGAGTAATGATGCTAAAAATTCAGCTTTGCCATCACAAAAATAAATAAATAAATAAAAATAAATAATTTTCCCTACCTTTCTAGTAACTTAAATGATAGGCTATTATATATATATATAAATGTTTTATATTTATTTTTAAATCTTTATCTTGGTAGCTGCGCTATTGTCTTATACCTTACCTTTATATATTTCAACCGTTATTGATATTTGATTTTAAATGTGTTTATTAAAAAGCTAAATCACTATCATTTCATATTATTATAAACTGGCCCATTTTATATGCTGCTAAATGTTTATTTTCTTAAACCTTTTTCTATATTTTACAGCTTCAAAGAAGCTTTCATATAATTCTAGTCAACAGAGATATTTATGGCTTATGGTTTTCGGGGGTAATAAAATCAGCTTTGTAATCAACAGATGCTTTGTTTATTTTGTTTGCGGACTGAAGTCATTTGAATGTTTGATAAAATAGTCAGACCTATTTTTGACTTGATGAAAAATATGATAGATGAAGGGCGGGTGTGTCCCCCTGTTTTGTATTTTGTGTATTTATTAATCTTAATGTGTATTTTTACATCTTCATCCCAAATACTGTTACTTTTCAAATATGCATGTTTCAATTTCCAAGTATATAAGAATCTATAATTATTTGAGACCTGCTATTTAATTATACTGTTAAAATAGCAGATTATATGCATCACTGAAAAGGTTCCATGTCACACATTAGACTGTCACACAGCTATAAAAAATTAACTCCTCAAAAGAACTAGCACTCATCTGGAAAGTTGTATGTTTCTACAGTAAATGTATATCAGCTCCAGTAAGCAAGGAGGCCAAAGGTTTGAGGATTAAGTGGCCGTTGTCACTCTGGAAACCTGCAAATCGTAAAGCCATAAAGGTGTATCATGTCCTGAGCACAACTGATCATGTAGAGAGTTGTCACTTGAACAAAGGGGACTGTCGTACATCGACTGACTCTTTGAGCTTCCTCATATTTTCCCGTTTTGTGATAGCTTTGACTAAGTTAGGAGGAAATCCCTGGTCTACCTTGAGACTTTTGTTGAGCGTAGCTCAGTGTAATATGAAAGGGCCGCTTATATCTATGCACATCTTCCCTGTGGTTTTACATTTCAGTGTACTGTTTTTAATAATAGACTATCCCAATAGAACTAAAGTCAATGAATTTACCAGAATAGGGGTTGTCTATTTATACACGTTTGTTATTTGTTTACATTAACAGATGCCTCCATTTAATCTAGAACAATAAGGAAGATATATTGGTGTGAAAAAAATGGCCTTCCTTGTCCTGGAAAAGGCTTCCCAGTGGATCTGAACTCAGAGAAAGCTTTTTATCTGACAAGGAAGTGAAGATGTAGGACGATAAATTTTTGAGTTAACCAAACATCACAAATTAGTGAATAATTAAACTAATACTATATTCAAAAACAAACATCAACCTTCATGTACACTCTAAATTAATACATGTAACTATAAATTAATACATGTTTTTATTTTATTATATTTATATATATATATATATTTATTTATTTATTTTTTTAGATGTTTTTTTATGATGTTTTGCTATTTTTATTATTAAATGATTCCCATGCTTATATTCTTATAAAGGCTGTACAATTTTTTTGAATCAATACTGCAGCAGTGCAACTGTCAGGTTTGCAATATCCTTAAGAACTTACTTCAGTTTATTAAAGGCACAAGGACTTATCCTGGTTCTCTGTGTCCTGAATGGCTCGCCACACATAAAACTTGTTCTGTGTATCTTATGAACAAGTAACATATGCAAACATTGTAATCTTGCTGAACAACTACTTTACATTGTTCACTGATGGTATTGAACCCCCTGAAGAACAGACATCATATAAATAGCTCAAATGTGTTCCAAAGTCTATTATTGAGAGCATTTGAGCTGCAAACATGAGACAATAAGCACCATAAAGGAAGAATGAGAGCACTAGTTTTTGATATATTACAAGGAACTTCCATTTTACAATATTTTTTTTTTTGTTCCTTTTTCCTCATTTTACTTCCTGTGATACGTCAATAACCAGTAATAACTGACACATTGTGGGTAAGTTCATGACTTTAACAGTAAAGTTATTTACAACTTGTTTTGTTTTGTTTATAACTATTTTAATACCCTGCTTACACTTTTTAAAAAAACTCCCCTCCTCCAATTAATTACATTACAAGTTTTTTTTAATTGCTTATACAACATAATTGATTCGCTTGGTACAACTTTCCTAACCGTTCATTCTGTTCTCAAAACGCATAAGACATATTTCACAAAACACGTTCAGCAGTTTTACTTTTAAGAGAAGACTACACAAAATATGTAATACATTCTGCTCAAATAAACAAGTTTGAAAAAGTGTCTTCATTAAAAGGTCATGTTTCAGTACCTGCTATGAAAACCCATTAAAATCTTCTGCATGCAAACATATATTCTTTTAACTAGACAATAAAATGTTTTCATATGCTGCAAATTTCCTGTGTGTTTCTCATGCTTGGAACAGTGCCGACCAGCTATCTCTTCTTATGATTTGCCTGCCTATCACAATACTTGTTTGGATTCTCTCAAATTTTCATAAGTATATAATGGAAAGAGTTCTCACGAAATATAAAGGCTAAGGCAAAATGAACTTCTCATGCACAACTGTGATGCTTAAACCAAAATGCTTGTATTTAAGTCTAGTACAGGCCAATAAACCTGTAATCCCAGAATTAAATCACCAGCATTGAACTAACCTAAATAACCTGCTGTGAGTACAATAAAAGTTATTCATAATCTTAAAATGAATCAGAAATCACTTGGAGCTTTTTTTCCTAAAATATTTTAGTTGGAATCTATCTAGTGCTTTTATATTATTTATTTTTCTTTTTAAAAATGTTGAACTTCAGCAATAACATTTCTATGACTTTGTGGAAATTTCAGTAACATATTTTTAGTGGAACATTTTTGGTAGATGGAAAATCAAATGTGTTGAACGTCCCTTTCAGTGCCATTGCTACACCGACAATACTGATACACTCAACACTAAATGACTTAGCATTCCTGCACAGATTAGAGTTCAAACCCTCCTCATTACACAAACCCCCATTTGTCTTTATGACCATTTGAAATGTTCACAGTGTGGTCTAGAACTCTTTACCCTCTTATATAGTCTGAATGCAAGCACAGATCAGTCTTTATCACACGGTCTATAACACATCAGGGAAGCTTTTGATTAACTTTCAATGAAGTGTGTGTAGAACGAAGTGTTTGTAGACCTGGAGGACCCAAGATGTTCTAATTACATGATTTTCTGATCTGGAGGCCTCAGATACAATATCCATATACTGAAATTGTCTAATGAAAATTGCATTATGAGTGTATTGCTGTAGCATGATAGTTGACTCTGAGTCTAAGTTTTATCTGGAGCTCGGAGTGTTCACAGCCGTTCTTTTTATCACTGCTGGTTAAACAAAAGGCCTATGTTGGCATTTTGTCCTTGGCAATCCACAAATTTTCCAAAGTGATAAGAAGGAAGGGAGTGTCTTTAGCTACTTGAAACAAGTGAAGGAGTTTGAGCACTAAATGTCAAGACATTCTTCTTTAAAATAGTATCAAACAGAACGTTTCCACTGGAGATACGAGTACTTCCCACCCTTATTGTGACAATCTTAATGAGTTTTTGAAATGAATCAGAAACAATAAAGCTCTGACGTCAAACTCTTTTCATATTCGTTTCCTGCCCACGGTTATAATTTTTTGTATTTGCATTAAGGTTTACTCATGTTTCATCGCAAACATCAAATATGACTGTTAAGTTGGCCTCCAGATATGCTTAAGTTTATTTCAAAGCAGGAGCCCTTTTATAGCCTCATAAAATACATATCTTATTTAAAGCCTTAAGTTAATTTTATGAATAAGAATTTGTAAAATGTTTCACAATAAGGTGTGCTATAATTGTCCAACTACTTAACTGTATGTGTGTCAGTATATGGCCGATGTGACGATATAGGTTAAAAGCTAATGATAATATAATCTCCTGATTCTAAATATAACATCATGTGATACACAATCACATAAATTAAGTGTTGGTTTAATTAACTAACTAACTAACATAAATTCACTGGTTTCCGCTATGGTGAAATTTCATATTGTACAGTATATATTGTACAAACTATATTTTCTATTCTTTTAAATCACACATATCACACAGTGAATGACACAAATAAGGAGAAGTTTCAATTGAAATGAAGAAATGATAAGGAAATATGATCAATCAGAACAAATTATGAACCAACAACTAATCAGGGTGTATGTTTTGCTGACACTTTGCTGTGGCCTGTTAGCTCACACTAAGTTTTGGCATCTGTTGGAGCTGCATTTTTCTGCATCTTTCAATTGTTGATTTAAGTTTCACTCTTGTGATCTGTAGTCCTGAAGGATTTTCTGACCTCACTCTCATAACTCATGTTACTGCAAATAAACGGCACATTGATGCAAACACTCCAAACTGATGCAAATAAAGCAACATAGTAAGTATAACAGAACTTTTAAAAATAGGAAGTTAACCATTGATTTCAATAAAAGAGTCTTTGTTAAACGACATTTTCTAAACAGAGCAATGACGTAAAAAACAAATGTGTGCCATGGGATCTAACATTATACATTTTAAAATCTACTATACTACTACTAATACTACTTACTGTTTTATGCCTGACTGTGATTTTGATCAAACAAACAAAAAATAAATAATAATTAATAATAATTATAATAAAAAAAGTTATTCCACGATGGTCATTTGTTAGGAGTATTATTATATAACCTGCATTTCTTAATGTAGGGTGTGTCGGTAGAAAAGAAATAAATGTGCCACACTGATTTCAAGAGTCGTTTCACAATCTGGGTTGTAGCCCAAGTATCCTCCCCCCTGAAGGCGTATTTAACTCGCTGTCTGTCTGAAGCCACCTGTAGCGGATCTCTGTCCTCCAAAGGAAATAAACCTTCGCAAGCCACCGAGTTAACGGACCTAAAGATCTGGACACTGTTTTCATTTATTTTATTTTTTATTTTTTGCATTGTCAATAACTTTTATATTATTCTATTATATATACTATATACTTATATACTATTATATTTGTATGAGCGACATTTAAGTAAAGAACTATGTTACTGACGCATCGACTATGCCTATCAATATTACTTTCGACTTCAGGTAAGCCTGCGATCTGAGTGTGTTTATTTGTGTGTGCTGATGGGTATATTACTATCGATATAGAATAAGTAGTGTGTTTTTAAGTAGAAATGTTATTTCGTAGACTAACCCACCGGTTATGATTTGACTTGCGCCGTGTTATGTTTTAAGGACCATGGACAGTCTCGAGTGATGGAAAAACTCCACAAATACATTTTAGTATTTAATGTTATTATATTATGTTCGTCTGGTGTTTAGAAGAGTTTGTAATATAAAATACTTTCGCCTGGCAACCCCAAACAAAACGTGAGGCACATATGAATGATCCTGTGGAAGACTTTGAGTAACGTTAGGCTACCTAAGACTTTCCGCGGTCGATCCGGATTTTAAGAAGAATAAAATGTGTTGCTCCTCGACTCTCAAAACCTAGTGAGCTGACTACATAGAAAGCACTAATTTAATGTAAACTTTATAGAGCGTTGTCCTAAGCTAAATCACCGCTAGCATTTGTTTCCTAAATGTACTTTTAAGGCTCTAGAGCTAACGTTATATTTGCTGAAGCAATGAAAGTAAATAAAATATAAATGAAAGAGCAATTTGACTTGATTTCATGTGAACACCTTGTATTGCACATTTACCTGTAGCCTAACAAAAAATATCTATTAGCCTACTTTTTTTTATTTTTTATATTATCGTTCTTATAAATCATGATCACATGCAAATTGGTCATTGGTCACAGTTGTGGTTAATGGGGAAACATTTTGAATAATAAATTGAATAATTCACATTACAGAATTTTAGGGCTTAAAGTAATGTAACATTAAATTAAAGAAGTGGGCAAATTAGAAAAAAATTAAAATGCATGTTTTATTGGATCATTATTGTCCACAATCCACTATTGTCTAAAAAAAAAAGGGAAAAAAAAGTTATTTGATTGTATGCAACTTTCTGTTCTTACTGGTTCTTACCAGATCTTTCAGTTCTTAGTCACTGATTGAGACCTTTTGACATTTAAAACTAAATTTGACTTTTAGTGCTATACAGTGTTGTTGCATTTTATGTGGTGTGAGGGTTAGTCTGGGGTGAGTCACTGTACCATGACTTTGAGATTTTCCAATGTTCATTCACGCAAACACACTTGAGTATGAGTGAGCACTCTTGGGATTGGCTATGTCACATCCTTATAGCCATATCAAATATCCTGTATTTCATTCAAACTATTTGCTTTTGTGTTGCAGCTTTGATCTTGCAGCTTAATTTTGACAATCATTGATCCGAACTGATACATTTATTTCATCACAATTTCATTCAAATTTTGAAATTATAAATGATTCTTATTGCTGACAAGAATCCTAGTTAGACACATAATAATCTGTGTATATATATATATATGGCACCACAGTACCTCTTGCCTCAGGACAAGTTTGTGTTTCTAATAAAAGTAAGTCCTACTGTGTGTGTGTGTGTGTGTGTGTGTGTGAAGTTCCATGAGTGCAGTAGAAGAATTGCCTCTGGGTCCTGTCTTTATGTCTGGCACCAAGTCCAGCTGTGTCCCACTGGTGGACCTGCCAGAGACAGAAAGTAAGGGAAAGAGAGAATGACAGAATGGCAAATAGATGGAAAGATATCACGTGTGAGGGAAATGACAAACCTGTGTGTGTGGGAGAGATAATATATAAAATATAAGATTAAGTCTCTTTGACTAATAATTTGAATCATTCGTTCAGCTGAATTTAAAAAAAAAACTGGTTAAATGATGAAAGAAACAACAAGTTTTCAGAAAAAAAGCTACAGAACTGTTAATGAGGGGTACCCCTTCAACAGCTCCTAATATGTACCATATGTACCAGTTGGTTACTAATATGTAGGCTACTTTTAAAGTACTAATATGTTAATTAAGGTACTTGTATGGGCTATCGTACCAGAATAATTCCTAAATAACTGCTTTTTGGCATGTTCGCACTGCAGTAACCGGGTATGTTTTTTTTATTAAAGGAATGTCTTTTGAGGTGACCAAATTGGCTCCTACTTTAGAGTATGGTCAGCACACATGCCATATAAAGTACCTCCATTTTAAAAAGCAGTGTATACATATAGCTTACATATATTCACTACACAAACATGGAAAACTGTAATAGATGGACAAACAAAGTTCAGATTGCACAAATGGATAGTTTCAATAACTACCCAGAGCAAAAGCCCCTAAAGTGTACCATTATTAGGTACAAGTATTAGATATGAATGATTTATTTAATCACTTTCTAAGCCAATAAATTTGAAAACAATTCATTAGCAAATCAAAGAGCACTAACATGTTCTACTAATTTCTCTGATTTAGCTTTGTTTGCAACTTTTTTTATTTTGTTAGCAGTACTGTAAAGTAATATTAAACTTATATTAACTTCTTGTTCACTGAACTGTTGAAGCGAAGTCATCAAATTCTGCTGCCTCATTGATACTCCAGTATGTTGTCAGAAACAGACCTGGTGTTGCTATATTCAATGTGATATTTTTGATACATATTAAGGTAAATTATGTTATTGGATCAGATGAGGTCTGATTATGTGGGGCTGGGAGACGGAGGATTGTGGAATAAGGCCTTTGTTTCAGAGCGAGCTCTAATCCAGGCAAAGTGCTGTAATGCTAATCTGGGATAAAGAAGCTCTCAAACACAACCAATATAGTTAATGAATGCTGTCTGTTTTGTAAATTCAGATTAAACTAACACTACAAGGAGATAAAAACACATTTTTCACTGCATACACAAATGTATATTTTGCTTATTTCTGGTTTTCAGAAATTGTTTATAACAATTATTTTTATAATTGCTCCTTCTCTTCTCTTCTCTTCTCTTCTCTTCTCTTCTCTTCTCTTCTCGTCTCTTCTCTTCTCTTCGCTTCTCTTCTCTTCTCTTCTCTTCT
>JAUCNO010002116.1:0-13976 GCA_032353835.1 Enteromius viviparus
GATTACTTTACATTCTATCAGAGTTTCATATCTTTAGCGTTGTCCCTTGAAAAGATATAATAAAATATTTACAAAAAAGTGAGGGGTGTACTCACTTTTGTGAGATACTGTATATATATGTGTGTGTGTGTACAGGAGATCTTACCTGTAAACATTAGAGCTGTGGTGTTAGCAAATGAAAACACAATCAAGCCAACTATGTTAGAGGTCAGGCCCACCAAAGCCACCCAGGCATCCTCCAGACAGCACTGCATGACCCTCAGCCCTGTCAGGCTACTGAGGTAGGCCAGATGCTTAGCTGCAGAGCCATAACCGATCAGCTCTGGACCCCAGCAGAGCGGAGCACTCAACTCATACAGCACATAGAGGTCACTGCAGCCCATATGTACAGACACCACCAGAAAAAAACAGAGAGTGTACAACCAAAGTTTGGTTCTGCGCCCCTGTGGTGCATCAGATGCATAAAGGCTGTAGACAGCTCGGTGGTGCCTGGTGGAGAGGAACTTTGCCTCGGGGTCAGGGGTGACCGTTTCAGGCACAAACAGGTATGCGTAAAGGGCCGCTGCAAGATTTGTGGCCAATACCAGCCAGAATGGGTTGATATACCTAAAAAGGAAACACAACATTGTTTTTTTCTCCATATTTATTCTAAGAAATATTACATTTTATGTTACGTAAGTTGACAATACCCTTGTGCCCTTCGCCACTGTCCTCCGATGATGCTCGCAAACATGCCAGCCAATCCCAGACAAGCCTCTAGTATTGCTACACGAAAGGTACGAGACCCCCTGGCACTCGTGTCAGCCACATAGGCGAAGCAACCAGCCAAAATAGCATTGAAGTCCCCAGACAGGCCGCTGCAGATTCGTCCAATGAGGAACCAGAACACAGGCAGCTTCAGGTACATTACAATCAAATACACGGCCGCCTGAACAGCCAGGCCAAGGGAAGGGATGATCAGAACAAGACGCCGGCCTGCACGGTCGCTCCATGAGCCCAGCAGGGTCACCATGATCAGCCCAACTGCAAATCCACCCAGATTGATGTACAGGTTCCAGTGTGCAGTCAGAGTCTCCACTTCCTAGATGAAGGAAACAAATGACATAAAAACAACTTTTTGTCTGTCGTCTCTCTAAACAAAGTCGACTCTGAATTATTGAAACGTGTCATTTTAAAATGAAAGTGTTTTTTGAACTTGCGCATGTTAACCTGTTGTTTGGGAGTCCCAAAACCAAAATATGAACCTTTCATAACCCATAATAAGGGCACTTTAGTAATGTACTAGACATTTTGCATTGTATATTTTTGATTTAATTACTGAATAAAAAAGTCCCTTTAAAACTCACTTTAGGAATCGAATAGCTCTGTATTTACTAAAAAAACCAAATCAGTAGCATTCGCTCAGGAATTAAGCTACACTGGTAAAGTAGTATTTTATTTTGATTCACCAAAGAACCGACTCACGAGAGTCATTCATGTAGACATTCATCTATTTTTTTATACATTGATACATTGTCTCATAAAAGCCACCCGATTTTGAATCGAACAACACTGGTAGCGCTTTATTTTTAATTGACTGAAGAAAAACGGCTTACAGCAGTTATTTATTTGGGAATCGAACTACACTGAAGCATATGTTTTTGATTCACTAAAAAGAATCGGAAGTGTCATTCGTTCAGGAATCGAACAGATAGCGCATTTGATTGACTCGCTGGAAAAACTGCATAGGAATCGTACTGATTTCTAAACAAAAAACAGAACTGATTTCTTAACCCATTGTCAAAATAGTATATGTTACCTTCTGCAGAGAATCGTGGACTGTAGATGCATTACACCCTCCTCCCTTTGTCCCATTATAACCCACATCTTCACTGATACGATCCCACAGGTACTGCGTGTACAGAGGCATCTGGAGAGCTATGGAAAACGTGGACAGGAACATAACGGGCTCCACGGTCACGGAAAACGGACACGAACACGGCGGCGGACGTTTGTCTTGTGGCGCCTTAAAACAACAACAGACTTTGCTGGAGTCACTCGACTCCAGGTCCTCCGCAAGAATAGCGCTGGTGTCTGAATCATCCATGATTTAAAGCGTTTCGGTTCCCGACGCCTAAATCACACCGACAAAGCTACAGTACACGGCAAAACATTAACATAACTAATCTGAACAAACAGTAACTGCAAACTGCTGACAGTGCGGTGGACTCTGCGGTTTCCACGCGGATTGCTGTGCTGCTGTCGCCCCCTTTTGCTGCTCGTAGGAAACTAATGTCATTCTGAGAAAACAAACGCAACATTTTTATACAGTTTGGAGCACAACAAACGTATATTCTATTCCAGGGTTTCTCAAGACACCTGGGATCAATTATAAACCTGGGATGTATTAGTGAACCAACTCTGTAATCAATGGCAAACAGCAAATAGTTAAGCTATTGTTTATGTACATTCATGCCAGATCATGATTCAAGTAGGCCCTCATAACAGGATTATAAAAGCATTTGAACATGAAATCATTTTGAAGAGGAATGCACCTAGTTTAACCTCTCAAACATGATTTTTATTCCTCTGCAGGCTTGTATTAGATCGATTCCATTCGAGTTTTAAAGACAAATTACTTTTTGTGAAATCCAATTTCAAACCAATCTACTTGATATCTACTCTGTATGATAATGCTTAAGATGCCTTAATTATTTATTTATATACTGTATATGAAATAAATAATTTGTTTTGTGATTATTTGAAATGTTTATGGAAAAGTAAGTTATTGGTAACCCTTTATTTTAAGGTGTCTTTGTTACACATGTTGTGTTTACTTATTATAATAACAATAAATTATGTATAATTACATGCAAGTAAGCCTAAACCAACCCTACCCGTATAAGTACATGTAGCTAATTAATATTACTCGGTATTTATATGTATAATTACAGTGTAACAAGGACACCTTAACAATACTGCTTTATTAAAAAATAATAATAATAAATTGCATGTTAACAGTTTGACATTCTGCTAAAATCTTTACTTATTCTTTTAAAAACAGTGTGAGTTCATATGTAAGCTGAGGATTTTCTCTGAATAATTATTGGAGGTAAAACCTCCAATAAAACCTCAAGGACGTTGCACTTGCACGTTGCAAAATAACCCGGGGTGTTGAGCCATTAAAATGTGAGCAGTAAAATGTATGTCACATTGTCCTAACATGGGAATGACATGAGAAAAATCTTTTTTCTTCTTCTTCTTTTTTGTGGGATGTTCAGCTCCTGTGATAATATCTATAGGATTATGTTGCAAGAAAGAGAGAAAGATGACTATACCTCTTTTAAGTGCACTTTGTCATTTGATGAGACCAGGTAATGACAGCTATTCAGTTCAGCTCCTCATTAAAGACAGACGGCAGTGACAGATACAAACACTTATGAGTAGTTTTTCAATATGATATATTCTTCACGTTCACAGGGAACATAACATGAATCTGTGTTGCCATCACGAGTATTTCAGACAAGATATTTTATTGTTAAATAACAGTTAAACAATCCAATAAAACACACACACAAACTGGTGTAGAGCTGACCTCATTTAATAATTTCTAGTACATTTACCTGCATTATACATGCTGTACCAGTTTCATCAACATTTGGGTAAATTA
Organism: Enteromius viviparus; assembly: GCA_032353835.1. Taxonomy (NCBI): domain Eukaryota; kingdom Metazoa; phylum Chordata; class Actinopteri; order Cypriniformes; family Cyprinidae; genus Enteromius; species Enteromius viviparus. Next base: position 3,650 of record JAUCNO010002116.1, read on the forward strand.
AACAAATTTAGAAAATGTTATAATCATGTTCCTAAAACATTACAGTAAAAATTAAGATATTCTTTTGTGAATGTCCATTTGACTGAATCATAACGTTTGATCTAATAATATATATATTTTTTAATAGCTCACTGTTTATGTAACATTAATTCATTCTTTGTGTCAAATTGTGTAATCAATAGTGTGTCTCTCCCTCGTTTATTCCTTTGCTCCACCCATGCTGTCAGTTTGTCACACAGTGGGAAAAGAGCACTGCAGATTTGCCAGAGGCGTTCTCATTTTAGCTGCTGTCTTTCATCCTTTTACCTTCATAAATGTAAGCATTGTTTTAACCAAAGATGGTTGTTTGACTTGTGTGATTTCCTCTTCAAGTGCAAGACTGTGAATAGAGATTATATCATCTGAAGACGTTGTTTGTTAAAGATATTTTCAATCACTTTAAATCTGAAGGCCTGTGTGTTTCAGTAACGACATACTTTAAAACTGTTACTTTTTATAGTACAGCCTCCAGTCTAAAGTGTTTGTTTGTGTGAATGTCACTCATATTTGCACGCGTTGACAGGAAAAATAATTTAATTTTCCCCTTAAGGTGACTGTGGTCATTCCTGTTGAACACCTTCTCAGTTTCTCACCTCACTTTGGTGACGTCAGTGTGGAACATATGTGATATGGGAAATTAAGGGAGGATTCTATACTTGCAGTAACTTACCTGCAGCTTTCTATTAGGATGAGCCTGAACGTGTGATATGCTGCCAGCACTGGCGGAGCAACTGCCCTCACCATCACATACACCCGGAGGCCCGATTGATGAGTGAGAACTACATTAGGAATCAAACGTGTCTTCACATCTCTGTTCATAAAGAATATATATGGTATATAGCACTGTGACAGGCTGCAATTTCAGAGTTTATTAAGTTGGGTATTATGTCTAATATGATGGAGCTCAGTTTGATGTCATACAGACATTTCCTCGTAATGGCCGTCGTACCTGACTCCGATGGGTGCAGATCTTTTTACAATTAAACAAAACTAAAGCAAAGTAATCTAGCAAAACAAGCTCAATAAAGAATGTACATAAAGAGTAATCATGTCACATAGATGATGATGATATCTCCAGTGACTTCTGATTTGGACCAAGAATGGAATGATATTTAAACTGGAGGTTGAGATAAGAATTCATATTGCTGTCCTTCAGCGGATATTTGTACACATGTAGTTGTTTCTGCTAATCTGCCCTTTTAGTGGAATTTTGTACCCGCTCACTAAGCTTTTGTAGGGTAGCCTACTCCTGGAACCAACCTCAACCAACAGACATTTGTAGGAGAAAGTGAGCAAACAGAAACCATGCATTCGTCTTATTTTTTCACATTTTCCAGGATTCTCGGCAGCGGAAGGCATCATTGTTTGCTACCACAAATATAACTTTTGCATTCCCATTTGCTCAAATAGCAAAAAAAAAAAAAGAAAAAAGAAAAAAAAAAGTTTTACGACTTAAAAAGAAAGAAAATAAAGAGATACTGATAATGGCAGTCAGAAGTATCTTCATAGAAAACCTGAGACTCGAGGACCCGAGACCTGACCCTGGATCAACATTACTGTTCAAAAATCTAGATTTATCCTAATCCCTACCCCTACCCAAAATGTATGCCTAAAATCATTGAGAAATTATTAACAAGGGTGAAGCATCTAACCCTGATCATAAGTCTAAAACAGATATTTCCAGAAGAAATTATCCCTCGATTCTGATTGGTTGATTGGAATGTTGATCCAGGAACGTCTTGTACTTGGTGAAATCACGCTCACCCGGGTACAGTCGGGTCTGTGTCTTCCTAACCGGGTTCGTGTCCAACTAGTACATTTAAGGTATTTCTCGGGTCAACACAGGTCTGGGTCAGCACATTCACGGGTCTCTTCGGGTTTGAGTATGAATGTTTGGACCCGTGAAGACCTCTTGTCAGAAAAGAGAATGACGTCAAATTTACCATCACCACGTTATATGCACTCGCGTTTTTTTCTTTTTTTCTTTTGAAATTTGATGCAAAAGTGATATAATACAAAGTATATATTGCTATAAATGTACATTTAAAAAATACCATAACCATATAAAAAAATAAATAAATAAAGGCACATAACGTAATCACATAGGAACACGCGTCAATGACAAACACTGACAGCCATCAGAATGAAACGAAATGTACTTGAAAGTGGCAGAACGTTATCAGCGCCATTGGTGTCAAAGCTAATAGAGCTAGTTATCGTTGTTATAGTGTGAAATATTTTTTTCAGTCCCTTTTTGATTTGGAAAAATTTATTTTTACAAGAATAGCATTGACTGCAGCACTTTTAAAAGCTTTGACCTCATCTGCACGTCTCGGCGAAACATCAGCTCAGGTATGCTTATAATACATACAAAATTTTATGGCCAAATGTGCACAGCCAACTTCATAAATCCAGGTGCTGCAAAGATTTTTTTTTAGAATTCAATTTTTGAACATTAATCATCTTGCTGTCACCCCCAACAAAACTGCAGAATATTTCAGTCGCGAAAGATGACATATACGGATGTTTGATATCTCTGATCATCTGTTAGTTTTTCTGAGAAACATAGCAGTAGAGAACTAGTAGTCAAGAATGTAGTCTTGCACATTAACTGTCATCCAGTCATTAAAGATGAACATTTTCTTGCTCTCTATAAATTCTTGATTTTCAGCACATTACTGGAGGAAAGGGTATTCCTTTTTGTGTGTTGACTCTGCATGAGTTGAGATGCCAAACCAGGGAGCAGGAAAAGACTAGCAGAAATGTCTCTGTCAAGTTTGCTTTGTTGTGCCACATCCTGGTGCCAAACTATTCACCATGATCAGTTACACAGCACAGGGCTTAAGGCATGTTATTTCAAGGATTTCTTTGCAAAGCACACAGAAACAAGACTAATCAAAGAGGGATAACTTGAAATATAATATAGCAATGTAATGTATTGTATTGAATAAGTACTGCTGAAACATGCCTTGGATTTAGTGCCACAATTTAAAGGAATTCAACATTTCAGCATGATATATAAAGTAATTTTGGACATCTATATCTATTCGTTTTAATTTAGTTGGAATCAATTAAACTCAATTCAATTAAATCACTGCAAGCCAGCTTTCATCTGGCTAACTTACTATCTTTATGTATATGTATATGTGTATGTGTGTATATATATATATATATATATATATATATAGCCTATATGAGTGCTGTCAAACAATTAATCACATCCAAAATAAAAGTTTTTGTTTACATAATATATGCGTGTGGACTGTGTATATTTATTATGTATATAAAGAGACACAAATGTGGAATATATATTGAAAAAATGTATATATATTTACATGTTTATATTTGTATAAATTATATATATATAGAGAGAGATTATAATATATGTAGATTAATAACTTAACGTATCATTTTTTTACTGTGTGTGTGTTTACATGATAAATATACACAAAACACACACAAATTATGTATACATAAATGTTTATTTTGAATGCGATTAATTGCAACTACTCATTTGACAGCACTAATATATATAAATGTATGAAAGCATTTATATAAATATAAATGTATATAATTATTATTCATTTAAATATTATTAATAAATGTGCCAGATAAATCCAAAAAGTTTTGTTCATATTTTGATATAAAAAACATCCAATTATAATTAAAAAATTCTCAAATAATAATTATAATCATTAAAAGAAACAGTGCATACCATTGAATTAAGCATGAAATTAGAAGGAAGAAGGAAGTACACCAATAAAAGGGTTTGATTTACAGCTTCAAAAAATGTGTGTATAAACCATAAAATAGTCTTAAAAGAAGTCTTTATAATGCATATCACATATCAGAAATAAATAAACAAACACAAGTTCTGATAATAACTGAAGTGAAGTACACAAAAAACACACATAATGACATTTTCTACATTCTGTGCCATTCTGTTTTGATTGCCTTACATGAACAAACCCTGAGCAGCAGCGTAACATAAGCCCTTTAGTGAACGATTCCCTTTCACTATCGCTATTTTCGCCTCTCTCCACCCCAACCATCTCCCATTCACATTAGAATATGATTTTAATACGGCAGCTCAGGAGGGCCGTGGTTCTGCCTCCCAGGTTCACAAGGAGGGTAGGGGAAGAATTCACCTGTACTGACATTCATTTTCCCTCCCTCCCTCCCTCTCGCTCTTTCTCTCTCGCTCTCCTTTTAGATATCTCTCTCAGTTGTTTTTCTTGTCAGCAGTCAGTCACTATAAAAGCAGAGCAACTCAGAGAGTCAATTTTGACGAGATCTGTATCTGTGTGGACCCGGACTGTCTTAGATTTACAGCCTGGGCCTGGAACCACCACATACAGAGGTAAGTGAACATTTATGTACTCAGTATACACTACATAGTCATAATTTTTCTCTATTCAGTACATACTAGGATCCACATTGCGGTATGGTTTCGATGTCAAAATAACCTTCTAGAAGAGCTAGATCTATGCAATGATGTCCAATGGAAAGGCCTGCACATGTGTAAACAACTGTGGAATTTACTTTTCACTTACACAGATACTATTGTAACACTGTATGGCACCAATAAATAAGGCATCAAGAAATGTCCCTCAGGGCTCTTGTTAGGCTTGTCTCCACCTGGATGAAATCTCCGCTGAAGTTCATCTGGGTAACAGTAGAGAGGGATACAGGAGAGAGCGAGGGAAAGGCAAGGCAGGTGCAGTCAGATTTTATGGGTATGGTCGTCTCCCTCTGGGTGCTGAAGTTCGGCAGAGTGCCCATTCTCTCCGGGATATGATTATGGATGTGTCTGATATAACATTTAAAATATGTTTTCATTAGCTCTGAGAGAGGCTCCCAGCTGCCAGTGACCCAAGTGTGTGTAGCTGCGCGCACACGTGTGTGCACATGTGTATGTGTGTGTATGAAAAAACCTGTTGCAGCAGGTCTGTCCCCCAAGGGTGTGTGGCTCCCACAGGTTGGCTGGGGGCCAAATGGACTGAGCCTTTCACAAATTCCCAGTTGGAAGCTCAGAGCTGAGATTTATTTTTACAAGGTATGAGCTATTAGATAAATGCGACTCATTATTTAATGAGTAATGTTACAGATATATGATCACACACAATATATATATATATATGTATATCACACACGCGCACACACACACATACATAAATGTATACATGTATGTGTGTATTTGTATATACATAAATATACACAGTACAGACACATGTAAACACAAACTTTTATTTTGTAATGTGACTAATTCTGTTTGTTTGGCAGCTCTACAAAGTAATGATGGTTTCATATCTGTCTAATTTATTATATTAAGTAATTTGTGGTCATTAAATCATTGAATAAACATGAAAACAAACAGATGCAGGTGCAAATAGATATTAATAGGTACTGATATGTATGATTATGATTAGCATGATTATTGATAATGTTCATTATCTCGTTCATATTTAATGCTTATATGGCTACTGAATAAAAAATATAATTCAAATAATATTTATTATAAGTGCTGTTAAACTGTTAAACTACAAGTATTGTAGATTTTAATATATTACATTCAAGTTTATGGTGGAAGTTTTATACTAAAATTTCAGGTGCAGGGTTTGCTCACCGAATCTCTTAATTGCATTATATCAATAAACTTTAGCTTTAACAGATTTCCAGAAATTATTATAACTATTGCTAAATTACTAGATGCATGTTTATACAGTAAAGTGCCAGTGGCGTAGTACAGTATGTGAAATTGTTTTTCATAAGTTTGTAGGATTTCCATACAGTGTGGTCTTAATAGCACTAGTGTACATAATAAATGAAAATCCTGTGATTATTCACCCAACCTCATGCCATTCAAAACCTTTATGTTTTTTCTTGTTATGGAATACAAAGTAGCTGTCAGTTAACACTGCTCTTTTCCTTATAAAACAGTGAATAGTGACCAGGGGATGCAAACTACAATATATAAAGTATATTGCCCTCTAAAAACTGATGCGATTAGAAAATATATATTTAGAATTTTTCTATATTCAGCGATTATTTGGCTTCAAAAGACCTAGCCTTTGGATTACATTTCAGAATCTTGACAGCTTCTGGTCTCCATTTACTTTTATTGTATGCAAAACAGCAGCATCAAGATTCTGTTGAGTTTCTTAGGGGAAAAAAAAATATGTACAGGATTGGAGTGAGATGAGGGTGAGAAAATGATGACAGTTTATAAATTAATATTTTTGATGAACTGTCCCTTAAGTGAGGATTCTGCAATTTGACTACATTTGGGGAAGTAGGAAGTACTAGATCTAAGTTTTTTTTTCTTAGATGTATTTCCAGTGAAGTGCAGTGAAAGTGCTGTTGCTGATACGGGAAGAAATCCTACCAATTGCTTGATGGATGACGGTGTAAAGGAAGATGCACAGTCCATTTGAAATGCCACTCAAATGTGATGAGAGCGGTTTTAGTGCAGGGGTGGGGATGTATGGACATGCAACAGACCAGATCAAAGTGAGATAAATGTGATCATATTGAGAGAGGAAGGAGTGTTGAAACAAAGTACTTTTAGAATATAACTGTTTCAGCAATTTTATTCTTACTCACTACAGATAGTCTTCACACACACACATGCACGCACATACCTTATCTTTTTTTTTTTTTTAAATCTTGTATTAGAGGATTATATAACATTGCTTACTGACCTCATTCAGCATTCTGACCTTTGCTTGATTCTTATGGAAAAATGTAATTGTTATATTTTCAGCAAATATAATTTCCTAAACACCTTCTCTGTGTCCCAAATTAAACACATGCCAATTAAAAATCCATTCATGCACAACCCGCTCAATTAACATTAAATAAAAACCCACTTTTATTAATTTTGCAGCATGTTTTGAACACTACTTGGTTGGGCCAAAGTAAAGCTCTTTAAGCAGAATGACCTGAGTTCAAGCTCCATGCAGGAATAATTGAATTTATCCTTTTTTAATAAATCAAGATTTTTTTTTTTACTTTATCCCAATGGACATATTAACATGACCAGAATATTTGGTTTTTCATTTTGAGTTATAAAAATGAGATTAGATTGACCTCAAAGCAGTAATTGACTAAACATTTTAACTTGAATCTAATCATGCAGTAACTACTTCCTATTGGCTGAGCACTCCTAAATGATAAACCATATAAAACTATGAGTTGTAGCTTTTATAAACCATGTCACCGCTGTTTAACGCAGATTTATAATATATTAAGATTTTACAATTGTGCAGTCCGAAAATGTGTGTAATATATTTGTAGTTTAATATATCTAAGGTAAAGGGAAGGAAAATATTCAGGCTACACAAAGTACATTTTATCGCACAGCTGTTTTTATTCTGTATATCGTCTTAGGATTCTGCTAAGAACAAAAATAGTCTACTAAAACATACAAAACAATAGCAATAAAACAAGCATTGCCAAGCGAAAATGGTGATTGCAGTGAATGTCCAATCAGAATCAGAAAGCTGTTTAAATATATATATATATATATATATATATTAAATTTCGTTTATACATGTCAGTTATTTGATTATTTACAGTTAAAGACTAATAATGTAACATACACTGTACAATTTTATTTAGCATAAAATCAGGCTATCCTGCTTGTCCAAAACACACATAACCACCCCATAACCATTTTGCGCACTCAGCTGTTTTAGAAATGCCTTGCATCTGAGCCATAACAGGTCAAACAATCAGTTTAAAAGTCACAGTGATGGACCATAAAGGCCAGCTCAACTTCCTCTCCATTACTGAATTACACTCTATGTTTCAGAGGGAGCAAAACTCCCCCATCTCCATTTCATTTCACTAACACACTTCTGCTTCTCCTTCATGGTTTGTTGGTGATTTTAATGAGTTTTTGGCTCAAAAAGCACAGTCTGCTGACGGTAAGTGAGAGCGGCCTGAATTTCCAGGAATACTTATGTGGCCTAACGTTTTACCTGTTTATGATCAGATAGCAATGAAATGCAGCGAATTGGGCCTATTTCACTGCAGATGAGAACCCAGACCAGCGCTGTTATAGAAAACGCAGACAGTTGAAAAGGGATTTTCATTCCAGGTAGTTACAAAGTTATGGCACGTTAAACTGCAGGTTTGCCCAAAGGCTGAATAGCTAGGAAGACGTTTTTCGAAAACTTGGAAAATATCTTTATGGCAATGTTTGAGGGAAAAATGACTTTAGGTTGATTGTTACTATGATGAATAATGTTTATGTATTCACAATGGAATGATTTTGCATCATGCCGAGGTCATGGGACAAGACGTGCAAAGTGTAAATGTGCAACTGGATATATATTCTTATATGTTGTGAAATTTGCTTGAATACAGAACCCTGTGTGCCCCCAATTTAGCAAGGGTCAAGCTAACAAGCATGACAGCATTCCTCTGTGACATATACATGCACCGGTAAAACCACAGACCCTGTAAATGAAGTCTACTGTTTTTACACGTTTTTTGCTTGCAGTATCCTAAGGGAACATATTTGCATATTACAATATGTCTATTTGTGCTATTTATCAATCTGTCTACCTGTTCTGGTGTTTTGAAGAGGCAGGTTGTAGGGACGATGTCCTCTGAGTCCCAGGGCCTGTCTTTCCCATCTGTAAGCAGCAGCAGCAGCTCACCCGTTCCTTCTCCAGCCGAACTACAATCTTTTGACCATCTAGGGTCACCCTGCTTTCAGATGCCAGAATCACAGGTATTAATCATATTATTAGAATTAGTTTGAGCTTTTTATAGTGCTGTCAAATTATCCCTTCAAAAATGTTTACATAATATACACGTATGCATTATATAGTATATTTATTATGCATAGGTAGCAACCTGGTCTCATAAAAATATGTACCTCTGTGCACTTTTTGTGCAACATCGTTTTTAAGTGCCTTAATTACTGCACATTTCGGCACAGTTTCAAAGTGGTGCTAGAAAACAGGTTCACTATGTGAACCTTGGCATATGTTTATTACATCGATAAAGGTATGTATTGCTGTGGCCAGAATTCAAATATCTGGGACTGTCGCTAAATGTTAATGCTCTATCATTTTGGAAATATGCTGTAGTAACTGATAGTGTTAACCAAACTGATATAAAAATGCATTTGATGATGCAACTGTGTCATTTTAACTTCTTTTTACACAGATCTAAACTGTGTCTTTGTCGAACCAGACTCAGTAAGCTACCACACAAACCTATGAGAGCTCACAGATATGAAGCTGGAAATGTGTGATGCTAACGTTCAAAAGAATCAGTTTTTTTTTAAATATTCCAGCATATTAATATTGCTTTGATGTCATAACATGATATTCTTTAAGTAATAGTGGGAACATTACGCTTCATTAATCAAAACCCTGTAAATTTGTGTGAAAAGGAAAAGTTGTAGAGTTTTACTGCCTCTAGTGTTCATTACTTTTGGAAACTGCAGCGATATGTACTTGTTGGTACGTATTTGTGTCTTGCTAAAAAGTGCATCAAAGTATGTTCCAGAAAGCTTGGTTAACTTACTATTTGGTAAAACATAACCTCTGGGTTGATTGACACCAAGTTAGTTTAATCAACCTCCTACTGGTTACCCAGAGTTAATGCGTGTACATAAAGATATTTTTAATGGATCACCGATTTCACAAGTCAAAATAGAAAATAACAGTTAAAAAAAGGGAGCGGCATATTTCACAGAGGAGAAGCTGGAAGTTTTAATGCGAGATGATAGCGATCTATCGAGATGATAGCGATCTATCGAGATGATAGCGAGATATCTATCTATCAAGATAGCGAGATAATATCGAGATAGCGAGATGTCGAGATAGCGAGATGTCGAGATGTCGAGATGTCGAGATGTCGAGATAGCGAGATAGCGAGATAGCGAGATGTCGAGATAGCGAGATAGCGAGATGTCGAGATAGCGAGATGTCGATCTGTCGAGATAGCGAGATAGCGATCTTTCGAGATAGCGAGATGTCGATCTGTCGAGATAGCGAGATGTCGATCTGTCGAGATGTCGATCTGTCGAGATAGCGAGATGTCGATCTGTCGAGATAGCGAGATATAGCGAGATAGCGAGATATAGCGAGATGTCGAGATAGCGAGATATAGCGAGATGTCGAGATAGCGAGATATAGCGAGATGTCGATCTGTCGAGATAGCGAGATATAGCGAGATGTCGATCTGTCGAGATAGCGAGATGTCGATCTGTCGAGATAGCGAGATGTCGATCTGTCGAGATAGCGAGATGTCGATCTGTCGAGATAGC
>JAUCNO010002117.1:0-14113 GCA_032353835.1 Enteromius viviparus
GGTAGGAACTTAAAACTCTGGGGAAGGTTCCCGCTGATGACGGTCGGACGGCGCCACAGAGGACTGCCTTGCAACAGAGCCACCCCCCTGCGAGCGGCTCCGGAAGCGAGAGATGCGGCGTCGGGGTCGACCGCGAGGTCGCGGTGCAGGTTTCTCTGGGTGTTCCCGATGGAAGGTAGCAATGAGATCTGGGTGCAGGATGTCCTTAGCGTTGACCCAGGATCTCTCCTCGGGGCCGTAGCCCTCCCAGTCCACCAGATACTGTAGAGTGGACCCCCGACGCCTGGAATCCAGGAGTTCCCGAACTCGGTAGAATTCCTCTCCATCGATGATGAGGGGGGGTGGCACAGGGTTGGCGGCCTCATCTAGGCCCCTCCGTCCTTCCGGAGCATCAGCGGGCTTTAACAGGGAGACATGAAAAGTGGGTGAGATACGATATTGACTGGGGAGTTCAAGACGGAATGATACAGGTGTGATATGGCGGATAATTTTAAAAGGACCCACATACCTGGGGTTAAGTTTGCGGCAGGGTCCTTGGAGACGCAGGTCCTGGGTCGAGAGCCAGACCCACTGTCCGGGTTCATAGGCGGGGCTGGGGCGGCGATGCCGATCAGCCTGTTCGGTGGTTCTCTGGGCAGCTTGTTGTAAGTGTACGTGGGCCTGGTTCGAGGTTTCCTCACTACTTTGTAACCAGTGATCCAATGTGGGTAAATTAGAAGGTTCTCCAGACCAGGGAAACATGGGAGGTTGGAACCCCAATACACATCTGAACGGAGTCATACCCGTGGAGGGTTTCTGAAGAGAATTCTGGGCGTATTCGGCCCATAACAGGTACTTGCTCCAGTCCCCTTGGTGGTTGTGGCAGTAGGACCTGAGGAATCGGGTGAGTTCCTGATTTAAACGTTCCGCTTGTCCGTTGGACTGAGGGTGATAGCCTGAAGTCAAACTAATGTTGATATTCATGTGCTCGCAGAAGGCTTTCCAAAGTCGTGAGGTGAATTGGGGACCTCTGTCCGTGACGATGTCCTCGGGTATGCCATAATAACGGAAGACTTGTTCCATGACTATTTGGGCGGTCTCCCAGGCTGTGGGTAGTTTGGGTAGAGGAACAAAGCGGCAAGCCTTTGAAAACGGATCCACTACGGTGAGTATGGTGGTGTAACCATTGGATACAGGTAAGTCGGTAACAAAGTCCAAGGTGATGTGCGACCATGGCCTTTCTGGGATGGGTAAGGGTTGAAGTAGAACGGCAGGTTTCAGATGAGATGTTTTGCTTATATTACAGGTGGAGCATTGGTGAACGAAGTGGATGACATCAGCTGTGAGAGTGGGCCACCAGAACCTGTTTGTGATGAGTTCGGTGGTGGCAGTGATACCCGGATGACCTGCACTTGGTGAGTCATGTATGTGGTGCAGAAGTCTCTGTCTCAGGGGTTCGGGCACAAAAGTTCTGTCTGGAGGACACTCAGGTGGAGGAGGATTTTGTGACTGAGCCTCGGTGATTTCGGTCATGATGTCCCACATGATGGGTGCTATGATACATGGTGAGGGAATAATGTTCTCTGGCGGGTCGGGTTGAGGGGGTGTGTCATACTGGCGAGAGAGCGCATCGGCTTTACCGTTCTTAGAACCAGGTTGGTAGGTGATGGTAAAATTAAATCTGGCGAAGAACAAGGACCATCTTGCTTGCCTGGAGTTGAGTCTTTTGGCACCCCTGATGTACTCTAGATTACGGTGGTCGGTGAGTACCAAAAAGGGCTGAGTAGATCCCTCCAACCAGTGCCGCCATTCCTCCAAGGCGGCTTTCATGGCGAGAAGCTCGCGATCCCCAACATCATAGTTACGTTCAGCTGAGGAGATTTTACGGGAATAGTAAGCACAGGGGAATACCTTGCCTGGGGAGCCATGACGTTGGGAGAGGACCGCCCCAATTCCTGTACTGGAGGCGTCTACTTCGACTATGAATACCTTTTCAGGGTCAGGGTGTCGAAAGATAGGAGCTGAGGTGAATCTTGACTTCAAATCTTCAAAGGCTTGTCTACTCTGTTTACTCCAGCGCAGCGTGGTAGGACCCTTCTTGGTCATTGAGGTAAGAGGAGCTGCCACTTGACTGAAGTTCTTAATGAACCGACGATAGAAGTTAGCGAACCCCAGGAATCGTTGCAAGTCTTTAATTGTTCTAGGAAGAGGCCATTCCAAGACAGAGGTTACCTTCTTCTCATCCATAGTGACTCCCTCGTGACTAATGATGTATCCTAGGAAGGCAATCTTAGTTTGATGGAACTCGCACTTCGACTGTTTCGCATAGAGCTGATGTTGAATCAGACGTTTCAGGACATTGCGTACATGCTGGATGTGTTCTGATACCGTCTCGGAGTAAATGAGAATGTCATCTATGTAGACTATGACAGTTTTGTTGAGCTCCTCTCTGAAGACATCATTGACCAAAGCCTGGAAAACGGAGGGACTGTTTGATAACCCAAACGGCATAACCCGATATTCGTAGTGCCCAGACGTAGTTGAGAAAGCTGTCTTCCACTCATCACCCTTGCGTATGCGAATGAGGTTATAGGCACTGCGCAAGTCGAGCTTGGTGAAGATGCGAGCCTTACGAAGTTGTTCAAGGGCGGCCGGCACTAGAGGCAGTGGGTAACGGTATTTGACTGTGACCTCATTCAAACCCCGATAGTCAATACATGGCCGAAGCGAACCATCCTTTTTCTTTACGAAGAAGAACCCGGCTGAGGCAGGAGATGTGGATGGACGGATGAATCCTTTAGCCAGCTCTTCTTGAATGTAGGTCTGCATGCACTCAGTTTCTGGTTGTGAGAGAGGAAACACTCGACCCTTAGGTGGAACAGCCCCTGGCTGGAGTTCTATGGCACAGTCAGTGGACCGATGAGGAGGTAGGTGTGTAGCCTTTTCTTTACAGAAAGCCTCAAGGAGATCATGATACTCTGCAGGTAAGGAGCTGAGGTCCTCCTCTTGAAGCTGAGACTTGACAGGAGGGATCGTGGTGGAGCGAACTGGTTTCAGGCATCGGGAGTGGCATCGTGTAGACCAGCGATGGATTTTGCGATCCGTCCAGGAGATGTCCGGGTTATGGAGATCCAGACAGGGAAGACCGAGAATTATGGCGTGGTCTGGTGAGTGGATGATGAATAGTCGAATTGTTTCAGTATGCATGGATCCAACGAGAAGTTGCAGGTCCTGGGTGGTGCAGGTTACTTCTCCGGATCCCAGAGGACGACCATCTACGGCTGCCACGGCCACACGTGATCCACATGAAAGCAAGGAGAGATTCAAACGCTTAACAAAAGTCTTATCAATAAAATTGCCCTCAGCCCCAGAATCAATAAAAGCCGTTGTATTTATTCTTTTTCCCCTTACGATCAAGGTAACCGTCAAAGTCATAGAATGCTCGTTAAAGTCAGTACTCACCCGTGCGGTCAAGGAACGTGGTGGTCGCACTGGGCAGAAAGCTCGAATGTGTCCAGGTTGACCACAGTACAAGCAGAGGTTTTCCCGTATCCGCTTGTTACGTTCATCCTCGGACAGTTGGGTGCGTCCGAGCTGCATGGGTTCTGGGTACTGCTGAGATGGGGATGGACGACTAAGTGTAGATGTAGTTCGCTGGCGTCTGGACCGTATCATGTTATCTAGCTGTATGGCCAGTTCCATGAATTGCTCAAGGGATTTGCCTTCGTCACGGCAAGCGAGTTCTGACTGTAAGTCCCGACTGAGTGCTTTGCGATATAGGGCCTTTAAAGGTTCCGGTGGCCATCCAGTGCGAGCAGCGAGAGTACGGAAGTGAAGAGTGAACTCCGCTGCTGTGCTTGTGCCTTGTTTAAGCGTGAGAATCTCCTCGCTGGGCTCGCGACCATCCGTGGTGTGATCAAACACCTCTCTGAAGTGTTGAATGAAGCTGGTGTAACTCATAAAAGACATTCCTTGTCCTTCCCAGAGCGCTGTTGCCCAGTCAAGCGCATGTCCCACCAAAAGAGAGCACACCAGCGACACCTTGCTGTCGTCACCGGGAAAACTTCCAGACTGTCGTGTAATGTACAGTTCACATTGCATTAAAAAAACCCTGCATTTTCCCGGAGAGCCGTCATATTTCTCGGGCAGAGACACTCGAGCAGCGTGACTGGAGCTGGAAGTGGAGAATGCCAATGGAGCTGGGTTGACAGCTGTGGAAGATGACGGCAACGGTGTAAGAGCTGCGATGGCAGTGCTGAGGGCTTGCATTGATGAAGTTAAAGTCTGCATTGACTGTCTCATTCCTCAGAAACTCGAGTGAGCCGATCTAGCTGCTGATGATGAGTCTGCAACATAGATCCTTGATGAGCGATCTCACGAGTGAGTTCATAAGTGGTTGCTGGATCCGTGGTTGGCGAAGTTTTCGGTGGAAAGCGGTCCGGGTAGGAACTTAAAACTCTGGGGAAGGATCCCGCTGATCACGGATTTCTTCCACTACAAACTCAACCGCTGCTGGCGTTATGTTGCATTGTTCACCTTTCATTTTGAGGCCACAGCCTCAATCTTCTCATATGGCAGATTTACTGATGTGTGCAGCATGTTTGTGTGAAATGCTACAGTTTCCACAAAGCAAAGGAATATCACTGTATTACTTTTCTGTTTCTGGTATGGTACTGTATGTACACAGGAAAATATCATGTATTGTGTAAAAATAATTTAAGTTATTGTTTGGGTTGAGTAATTATTAAATAACTGTGTTTAAATAATTGAATAAGTTTCATATAAATATTGAAAATGATGCTGAAGTCATTTCTGGCAAGAGCCGTTAAGATTTTGCATACCCAGATTGGAACACCACAGTTTTTTGACTGTAACATTTCCTTTTTAATTTTTACTTTTAAACTTAAAAAAGAGAAAATGTCAAGCGCTTATGCCAGGCCTGCCCGACCTGCCAGCGGACATCGGCCCGGAAGCCTCCCCCAGCCTGCTCATTCCACTAACTATCATCGGGGTGCCCTTCGAGCGGATCGGGATGGACCTCGTGGGGCCGCTGCCAAAGTCCGGCTGGGGGCATAAGCACATCCTGGTCATCGTTGATTATGAGAAAAGCATCGTTCCCCTGAGAAAAGCCACCTCCAAGGCTATCGCCCAGGAACTGTTTCTGCTGGGGTCGACCTCCCCTCCGAGATACTGACCGACCAGGGGACCCCGTTCATGTCCCGGCTAATGGCAGACCTCTGCTGGCTGCTGAAAGTGAAACAGCTACAGACCTCAGTGTACCATCCCCAGACCGACGGCCTCGTCGAGAGGTTTAACTAGACCCTTAAACAAATGCTTTCGGCGTCCGAAGACCGAAAAGACTGGGACGTCTTCTTCTTCTCCCTTATGTGCTGTTCGGCATATGTAAGGTTCCCCAGGCCTCCACCGGCTTCACTCCATTCGAGCTTCTCTTCGGATGCCAACCCAGGGGCCTCCTCGACGTTGCCCGAGATGCCTTGGAGCAGCAGCCGGCAGCCCATCACACCGTGATCGAACACGTGACGGAGATGAGGGAAAGGATCGACTGCGTCATGCCATTAGTCCAGGAACACCTGGCCCAAGCTCAGCAGCGACGATACAACCGGACGGCCCAACTACGGGCGTTCCAGCTGGGAGACAAGGTAATGGTCCTGGTCCCCTCCTCAGCATGTAAGTTTATGGCCTAGTGGCAAGGGCCATACACCATAATAGAGAAGTTGGGAGAAGTAAACTATCGAGAGCCAGACGAAGACAGGAGACTCAAGTGTACCACATAAACCTCCTAAAAAGGTGGGTGGGTGACCGGGACCAGCAGGCCACACGGATCTTCCACGAGTCCGTGGTTGTGGAAACCAATCCCCATCTGTCGGCCGCCCAGGAGATAGAGCTGCAGCACCTGGTCGGTCAGTTCCAGAATGTGTTTTCAGAGTCCCCCAGCCACACCATCGTGATCCAGCATGACATCATCACCCCTCCAGGCACTATCGTCAGGCAGCCCTATCTAGTCCCCTAGACCCGCCGGCAAGCTATAGAGGAGGAAGTTCAAAAGATGCTCCAGCTGGGGATAATCGAGCCCTCCCGGAGCCTTTGTGTAACCCTATCGTCCTGGTCCCAAAGCCCGATGGCACCCACCACCCATGGGCGGTGACAAGAGTTCATTGAAAGGAGTTCATAAATGAAAACAGACACAAAACATACACACAAAGTTTGCTGGGAGCTGGAGTACCATCAGCGGGCTGGCACATCCAGCTGATCCTGACAGTAACGATAACGTAAAAATGAGACAAGTAACTTGATGAGTGATTGAAGGAGGCGGGGCTATGTCCAACTGCAGCATGCTTGATTTAAACTCACTGTCGGAGAGGAGAGAGAGAGACAAAAAATATGCAACTGATATAATTTTAGCGATGCTGCAGGAACGCATAATTGAACCAGTCTGAATATTTCTGTGTAGTAGGCTATGTGTTGGAACTACAATATTTTTGATAAAACTTAACATGAACAAAAGATTTAGGGCTTTTCAAAAAACATTTGGGGCTGGAGCTGCTGTCTGACCATTTGTGACTCAGTCTTTGAAACCCAGGCTAAAGTTATATAATGCAGTATTGAGATACATAGAGAGTCAAAGTACAAAAAAAGTTCTAATCAGATTAATGCTGTTAATGACAGATAAAAAACACTCAAAACTTTTATTAATAGCATGAAAAATACTGAAAGTAAGGATTATTGACACTATTAATGTATTCCTTCTCGTCACTAATCTTTATTTTAACTCTAAAGAAATATCTGAACTTGGCTTAATTTACTGACATTGATCGTCATGTTTGTCCTTTTTTTACTTTGTAGCTCATCTTCTGACAAGATTTTTATTTTATACATTTTTAAATATAATATTAATTTGTTCATTATGTTAGATTCAGATTGGGGCGGTTTTAGGATGTGCTAACGTATCACTCTCTACCTTTTCATTCACAACAAGGTGTCAAGTGTAAAACCGGTTTGACCAGCGTTTTGATGTGCTCTTGTTTAGGATGTTGGGTTCAGGTATGTTTTGTTTGTGAGCAAGAAATACAAATTGTCTGAACACGTCACACACATTCCACACACTTTCCAGTGTGTCCACCCTGATTCTTACCCAAGACTGGAAGAACTTTACACAGCCTATTCATGTAATTGTTGCATGTAGTGTCTGTTAGTTCCTCAAGCCAGAAATGTTGCTGTCTTCGTAGATGGTTTTGCTTTTTTACTTTTCTAATGTAGTCTTTCACAGCAGTCCACACCATTTCAGTGGTTCAGTGGGATTCATAGCATGGGATTTTGCTGGAGTCTTCGCACAGTTAATACCTTAAAATACCTAAAATATTCAAAGCATCTAAATCCGTCTATGCCCATGTCAATTAGAGTATTAAATACTTGAAAAGGATTAAATTAAGGTACATTTAGAACAGATAAAAATGTGTGATTCATTTAAGATTAATCGCGTTAACTAATGACAGTCATGCGATTAATCACGATAAAAAAAATTAAGCTATTTACAGCCCTAATGAAAATGTTTTCTTTTGTTTAGATGATGGAAGTCAAAGACCAGATTACAGTGACAATTTTACACAGAGTGCTTGAAAATGTGTTAATAGATGAAAAAGAAACATGGAAAAAAAGTTGACAGTTGGAAGTGTCGGAGAACTGATAGCCTCAGCCAAAACTAAGCTGTCTCACAAGTATCTCTTGATCAGATACTCAGATTTTCAAGAAATAATTGACACTGGTGCGAATACAAGAGTGTGGGAGCTTGACAAATTTCAAATATATATTGCATTGCAAGCAAAAACAAGAATTCATTAAAAGGAAGTGTTTAATGAGAAAAGGCAAATCATTGATGTATGACTTTTTATAATTGTGGTGCTTTAAAAGTAAACATTTCAATAAGTAAAATGTTTTTGTCATTTCTCAGTGTCATTCAAAAGATGCAACTCGAATTGGGAACAACACTAGCTTGCTGACACTCCTTGAAGAAAAAGCCCCAACAGTCCTGAGAGAACATGAAGAGACAGAGATGCTGCCTATTTCCTCAAGAAAAGTTCTTGTTAAAGTTGCTGTCAGTGACCTCACAGAAAAACATGGATTGTAAGTACATGGTTAACAGTTATAAGTAGTATTTGTTTGCCAATTAATATAAATCCAATTACATTTGAATAAGTTATACATTTTAAAAATAAGTTAATTGATAGTACCAGTGTTAAGATTTTTGTTTCATGTAAATTTTTGTGTTAAAGTCATCTTTTATTGAAATTTTTTTCCCAGCTATCCATCTGGTACAGAAAAGCTGGCACTAGCAAAAGAGATTGTGTCATTGTTAAGGATTCAAGTGCTATTTGTTGAAAATGAGGGACATGTAACCTAACGTTAGCTATATATATCCTAAAAAAATGCATAGGACCATATTCCAAATATATTTATCTAAAAAAAATAATAAATTAACAAAACGAATGAAATAAAAAAAACTGCACCAAACAGCATCTTCTCTGAGGAATTTCAGTTCATTTTTGTAATCAGCAATCTTCAGAGAGCGGCCTCCTATTTGTTTCCTTCATGTACAAAAGCACAATTGTTTTTATTGTTAATGTACACAAATAAAACAAAAGTGACACAAACAACCCCCTCTCATTAATAAGTGTGAGGTTAAATCTTGTAATTTGAAGGGTTGTGAAAGCCATACGGTATTGCCAGGGTTCAACGTCCAAAGAAGCAAGGAATATCTGCGCTGTTACTCGTTAGTTGCGCAGTAATATTTTATGAATCACAAGAATAGGCCAAAACGCATTAAAAAAAATACAATGCTCTGAAGTTTTTAATTGAACTTCTAAAGGCCATTTTGCGATCTCAAACGTCATACACCAGCATAGACTACCGTTTTCTCAATTATTTTTCCTTAGATTTTTGTTTTAATATGCCACTCAAACGCACATAATGCTATGCCTTTATTCTCAAAATAGACTATTAGGATCTCATATTGCTACTCAACTTTGTACACAACAATACGGCAACAACTTTACAATGGGACATGTTATTTTTAGTAATTTTATCATTATTATTTTTTTGTCTTTGATGACCGCAGATTCACAACAACAACAACCATGCCAAAACGCTTATTTATTCAAGTGATCAGAAATATACAGTATATTTTCATTTTACAGTTTTGCCAATGCTGGCCTGTTGGGCCACTCCTCTTCAATGGCTGTGTGAAGTTGTTGGATACTGGCAGGAATTGGAACACACTGTCATTTATGTCAATCCAGAACATCCCAAATATGCTCAATGGGTGACATGACACAACCCCACCACCAGCAAACCGCTCACCCGCACAATACCATTCATGCTGTCTGCCATCTGCCCTGTACAGTGAAAACCAGGATTCCTCCGTGAAGAGACCACCTCTCCAAAGTGTAACACCACTGAAGATGAGCATTAACCCAATGAAAAGCAGTCAGGTCGAGACCCTGAAGAGCATGCAGATGAGCCTCCCTGAGATGGTTTCTGACAGTTTGTGAAGAAATTCCTGGGTTAATCAAACCGATTGTTGCAGCTGTCTAAGTTGCTGGTCTTAGACAATCTTGGAGGTGAAGATGCTGGATGTGGAGGTCCTGGGCTGGTGTGGTTACACTTGGTCTGCGGTAGTGAGGCCTTTGGAGACAGCTTATGGTAGAAAAAAAATCAACATTCAATTCACGGGCAACAGCTCTGGTGGACATTCTTGCAATCAGCATGCTATCTGCACGCTCCCTCAAAACTTGCGACATCTGTGGCACTGTGCTGTGTAATAAAACTACATTTTAGAGTGGTTATATTGTGGCCAGGATAAGACACACCTGTGCAATAATCATTGTCTCATCAACATCTTGATATGTGGATGGATTATCTCGGCAAAACATAACACAGTTCACTAACACAGATTTAGACAGATTTGTAAATAGTATTTGAGAAAAATAGTTATTTTTTGTACATAGAAAAATACTTACATCTTTTGAGTTGTGAAATGTGGGCAAAAAAAGTATTGCTTTAAAAATGACAATGACAACTTAAAAATATAAGTACAAAAGTACTATGATTTTCATACGAAGCAAAATGATACACAACAGTAAAACATTTTGTCATTGTTCTTCGGGTAGGAACTCCATCTTTGAGTGGATCTGAATGTCACAGTTGAATCTGCTTTTGAAGATGAACTTTATTCACTGTGAAAACTTAATACTGTTTCATCCAGATTATATTTTATTGCTTGATGCATTGTTCTGTCACATTTGATGAGGATTCAGCATCAGACCTTAAAGTGTGAATGCTCTCATGTGTTTTCTGTTGGTCTGACTGACTGACTGAATCTCGTCACACTGTGAACTTTTAAGGTTTCACTCCAGTGTGGATCCGCTCATGTTTTTTAAGGCCACCTGAATCACTAAATCCTTTATTGCAGTGTGAACACTTATAGGGTTTCTCTCCAGTGTGGATCATCTCATGTCTTTTTAGATCTGCTGACCGACTGAATCTCTTGTCACAGTGTGAACACTTATAAAGTTTCTCTCCAGTGTGGATCATCTCATGTAATTTCAGATGTTCTGACTGATTGAAACTCTTGTCACAGTGTGAACACTTATAAGGTTTCACTCCAGTGTGGATATTCTTATGTTTTTTAAGACCTCCTGAATCACTGAATCCTTTATTGCAGTGTGGACATTTATATGGTTTTTCTCCAGTGTGGATCCTCTCATGTGTTTTCAGGTTAGCAGCTTTATTGAATCTCTTCTCACAGCGTGAACAGTTGTAAGGTTTCTCTCCAGTGTGGATCATCTCATGTGTTTTCATATTTGCTGACTGACTGAATCTCTTGTGACAGTATTGACATTTAAAAGGTTTTTCTCCAGTGTGGATCCTCTCATGCCTTTTCAGATTTGCTGAATGACTGAATGTCTTGTCACAGTGTGAACACTTATAGGGTTTCTCTCCAGTGTGGATCATCTCATGTCTTTTCAGATAATCTGAATGACTGAATGTCTTGTCACAGTGTGAACACTTAAAAGGTTTCACTCCAGTGTGGATCATCTCAATCAGTTTTGTACATGTTGCTGAAGTCTTTTCACACTTAAAGCACACATACTCTTCCACAGCAGTGTGTTTTTTCTGACCTATCAAATTTTGTAAACTGATACCACACAAATTACATGAATGTTGCTTGTCTTTTGAATGATCTTTCAAGTGTTTCTTCAGAAGTGAAGCCCCTACAAACCTTTCACCACATTGATCACACGTGTGCTGCTTCTCTTCAGTGTGGATGTTCATGCGATCATTAATGTTTGCTGGTTGAGTGAAACTCTTCTCACACTGATCAGAAGTGAATGATTTCTCTCCAGTATGAATTCTCATGTGACGCTCAAGACTTGATTTCCATGTCAAACTCTTTCCACACTGAGTGCAGGTGAAAGATTTCTTTGCTCTTCTTTTGTTTAAATCTTTCAGTTTGGTTTGAGAGACTTTTACATGATTTTTCTCCTCAGTTTCACTTGATTCTTCATCCTCATCTTTTTCTTCAATTAACTCTGAAATAAAAGTAAAAATTGTGAAACTTTCATATTTTCTTTGTACTTCTGAGTTAACGTGAAATTGAGCGCACATGCACAAGCGCTAAACCCCTCCCTGCCTCCTGCCGTGTCCCCTGTATAAATTTGGTAATTACCAATACCTCCACTTTGGCAAAACCAAACGAAAAAGCATTGGCAAAAAGCAAGCAAGCAAGAAGAGAAACTTCACAGAATGTGAAGGTAGACCAGAGAAAAAATTTGTTTTTATTGCAAGTTTGTCCTCTGGAATTAAGAAACAAATGAAAAAATAGATTGGGAGAGTTTAGCTGATGCGGTTAACACAGTGGGGTCTGAATATTGCACTGTGAATGAATGAAAAATTAAATGGTTCGATGTAAAGGTGCAGGTTAAGAGGGGAATAGCAGTGCACCATTTCGCTCAATTGTTGGCGAAACTTTACAGTCTGGAGTAGTATCCGTGTCTGTGGGAGACAGAAAATCAGTGTGATCCCTAAAAACTGAGTTTCCCCAGAAATACAATGCTTTCTTATCTAAAAATGTTTCTAATCAGCATATTGTTAAAGGTGCGTGTCACGTCATTCATGTAAAAGTAGTTCTGAATGTGACGGGGGAAATTAGATATTTAAAATTTCTAATATTAAGATCTTTTTTTTCCCCAGGAGTTTGTGTCGCAAAGATGAATATGAAAGTCTCCCCATATGTAACTTAGAAAACAACTTTGTGAAATGTTCCCTAAAAGTTCTCTAAAGGTGTCGAAAGTCCCGAACCTTTACTTAACATTAGGAACGTTCCTAAAACGTCCTCTTTTGGTTATGAACGTGCTCAATATACTCAATGTCTGTTATATGACTTTAGGGGGACGTCCCATTTTGATTATTTTTTTGGTCACACGATAAGGGAACATTTGGGATTTTAACAGAACGTTCTGTTATGGTCCTTTTTAAGGGGTATTATAACGTTTCAGATGTGACTTTAGGGGAATGTCCCACTTTGGCTATTTTTGGGTCATACAATTATGTTACAAGAGGACATTTGAGACATTAACAGAACGTTCTGTCATGGTCCTCTTTTATTCATATTATAACGTTCCAGATGTGACTTTTGAAGGACGTATTATATTGGTTTCTGTGGTCAAATTTTAGCCATGTTACTAATAGGACATTTGGGACGTGAAGAGAACGTTCTCACATGGCCCTTTTTTAGTCATTTCATAATGTTCCAGATGAATAGATGTTCTTTGTTTGATGTATGAACGTGCTGGTGCTCAATGTCGATTATATGATTTCGGGGGATGTCCCATTTTGGTTATTTTTTAGTAATACAATAACGTCACAGAGAGGACAATTGGGACTTTAACAAAACGTTCTCAGATAGTCCTCTTTTAGGTGTATTATAGCGTTCCAGATGTGACTTTAGAGGAAAGTCGCATTTTGTTTTTTTGGTCATACAATAATGTTACAAAGAGGACATTTGAGACATTAACAGAATGTTCTGTCATGGTCCTCTTTTAGTCATATTATAAAGGTTCAAGATATAACTTTAGAAGGACGTTTTATATTGGTTATCCGTCTCAGCAAGTTTTATTAAAATTTGTTTTTTTTACTTTTTCTTCACCAACAGACAACCAACATGAGTAACGTTATGTCTGCTAATAATCTATCTTCCAAGATGCTGTGTCTGACAATAAAACACACCAAACACACCTGTTCTGTACCTCACCGAAAACTATTGTATATCACCTGCGGCTGCAACACTTTATCATTTGGACTACTTTTGGTAAGAAATTATTAGGATTGTACTCATCTGTCCGTCGTGTTTTATTTAGAAGAGAATAACGTTAAATGGCTTTGTTTAGGTTTACACTTAGGAGTGGGATTTATTTATTCATTTACTTTTGTGCTACGTTATTACTAAATAGCATTTAATGGCTATTGCATTTCATAAGCTTTTATATTTCTTATTAAATGGGTATGTTTGGATTTGGGGTAAGAAAAATCTAATTAAAAGTTATTTATCTTAATGATATAAAAGATTTGTAAATATTTTACGTTTATACCAGGCTAAGACAAAACAAAACATGCGTGGATCAGAATTTTGTTTCTCTCTTTTTTTGTTTTTTATATATTATTAGTTATTAATTAATTAGCTTTTTACAGTTGTTTTTTTGCTGCAATTTTGCCTTTTCATTTATTATCACCGCACTGCTAATGTTTTCATACTGTGCCCTCTGAGCTCGTTCTTCATACCTCGCTAACTCAGTTAGGATTTGATTGTTGTGGATTTGTCCTGATCTTGGATTGTTTCGTTCTTCAACGCTCACCCGGGACTTGCTGTCATAGCAACAGGTCCTAGAGCTTGAACCTTTTGTGAGGTCATGTGATCTCAACATCTGTCCACACGAGGAGACCCGCTTCATGACAAATGAAAACACTTACATTACAATCATGGGTTTCTTTAATAATATCATTCATTTCTGTAGAACTACACATTTTAATAAGAATCAACTGATTAAGTTCAGCTTTGAGA
>JAUCNO010002118.1:0-14104 GCA_032353835.1 Enteromius viviparus
TTTTAATTTGTAATACCTATTTTTTAATGGGAGGTAGGAAAATCTGACAAGGTAGGACAATCTGACAGAACACCGGCCGTCATTCTTCTTTTTTGGAAGTGTCGGGTAAATTGAGGTGAAGTCTGACTCAATAACACTCACGACTTCCGGTCACAATGGTCGCATTCAAAATAAAAGTCTTCCTGATTGTTTATTAAAAGCTCAGAAATGGCTATAAAGAAGTATATAATCAGTGGTTGATTTAATGCCAGGTTAATATCAGGTCAAATCAAATTAATTTTAATTAAATGTATTAGTAGGTTGTATAAAGAATGCTAGTCATGAAATTATCAGCAAGACTTAACACCATATATTTTCAATACTTAACTCTTCTGTGATGCATTATGTACAATGTTGCATATTTCCTTTTAACAGTACCCATAGCTTATTAAAGGAAACATCAATATATGTAATAGACAGTAGATAGCCTACATGTTTCTGATCTATTCTGTAGTCGTACACTAGATGGCGACAAAACACTATATTAAATGAGCTCTTGCTGTAATTAATCTAAGAACAGATGGATCTCCCCACTAATTGGAGATTAGTGATTTAGTGTCAACATTAAAATCACAAAACAATTGTTTTTAGTTTAATGTTTAAAAAATACGTAAGTACATGGAAGCTCAGTAAGAAAAAAAAAAAAGTATTTGCCCCCACAAATTAATATCTTTTAGATTATATACTTCATTAATACTTGATTTTGATTACTACAATACACCTGCTTAGTTCTTATAATAAGTTATTAATGTAAGTGATGCAGACTTTTTTTTTCAGTCTGTTTTTTTCAATAACAGCTTTTGTCAAGAATAGGATAGATAGATAGATAGATAGATAGATAGATAGATAGATAGATAGATAGATAGATAGATAGATAGATAGATAGATAGATTTCAGTCCACTAGCAGTAATAAGTCAAATTCTCTGATGTAATAAGCAATACTAACTTAATGCATACATATCATAATAACAAAATATGAAGCCTCTAAAATGTTTACAAATTTTCAATCTTAAAAAAGGCAATGAAAAAAGAGGTATTCATAATAAAACAAGCAGTTCTTCCGTCTATGTTGCTACAGGCTTAAATTTTAACAGACTAGTTTAAAATATGCCTTGTGTATGTAGAGAGAGAGAGAGATACAAATCTCTGAAATGATTTTGAAATGTCAAAATGTTTAACATCTCATAATAAAGCCACTGAAAATGTGAGTTTTAAAAACGAGCAAACACCTACAATGCAAAGACATTTGTGTAAATCATTTATTAATAATGATAAATGGCACAGGTGTAGACATATTTTAGTTTTTTTAGTCGTATTTTAAACAATTAGATAAAACAATCAAAATTCCCCCAGGAAGTGATTCATTTAATGATGAAGTCCGTGATTTATTAGTCTTGTCTTTTTATCAAATGAGGTTACTTCATACTGCATGATGAGAACGAGCAATTAGCGTATGCAAATGAGAGAGGACTCTGAGCTTCCACAAATTTTGTGACAGAACAAAGACAATGTACAGAGCTCTTAGGTTTGTGCATCCCTTTAAAATCCGAAATGCATTGCAGAATGTAAGGGTGTTTTCAGAAATCCCAGTGCATCACATTCATATTTTTTTCTTTCTCAGATATGAATGCAGTATGTCTGATTGCTTCTGGCTATAAGAGACTGATAAATGTGAACTGCCCCGTAATAAATACCACAGATATCTGAGCTGTGTGCTCAGGATCATTGAGTATAATCACTAATTAACATATTGCTATTTGCTCTGTCTGATCGAACGGCCTCATTAAGTAACAGATAATCCCACAATATTCAAAGTTTACAGTACCTTTTTGTTTCTGCTTGCCGAGATGTTTGCCCAGGCTCCCTTCAGTCGTTAAACACAAATAAAGACCAGATGCTGACTTTGATGTGCACAAAATCTGGACATACCAGTGTCGGATTTCTCATTAACTAGAGTAAATTTGCTTAATGACTCATCAAATAGGTTGTTTTAGACTTTTTCCTCCTTTCTAATTATTAAATGTTTGTTGTCTGATATAAAAAAATAATAATAATTGTGTGACGGGACTGTGCAGAGACTCAAAAGAAGGTTAAAATATTGATTTGCTTGTATGCAAATGAGTTAAAACACACTCGTTCCTCACAAATAACCTCCTCAAACATTTGGAAACCTGTGTGTGATCAGGGGTGTCTTGACATCCGGGATGAGGATCTGAGTCTCGTCCTCTCCGTCGTCGCTGTTGTGAATGTTTCAAAAGCAAACTTTCTTTTTCCTGAGTCGGAGATGTTTGATGTTTTCCTCTCGTGGAGCGCGGCGAGATGAAGTGAGTTCTTAATTTATGAGGACATAACAAGGAAGCTATTAAGCAAACATATTTCCCTGCTTCGGCTGGCATGAAAGAGCCACTCAGGGCGAGAAACCCAGCGCTTTGGTTTCCAAAAGATAATTGCCTAAATGTTTACAAGTTAGCGAGAGTTGAAAACGGTTGCACTAACAAAGCATCGTTCAAGATGACCGCGTGGAAAGGTAGCAAAATTGGTCTAATACCAAGAGGCAGCGATGATATCGCTGGATTGAGCATCCAATTTCCACAAGTGGGGCAGTGGGAAGTATTTAGGCTAGTTGAAGTACACGTCTTAATGAGAAAAGACAAAAAAGAATTCGTGTGCATGATTTATGCGGTCTGTTTCTAGGAGCGCGCGCATAATTATTTATGATTGCTGAGCCCGAGAAATAGGCCTGCGCGTGGAGAAAGAGAAGCTGGTAAAAAATTCAAAAGCAGAAGAAGTTAAATGAATATTTAAGGGACGATGAAATATTTAGGGGAAACAAATGAGGAAAACATTTAAAACAGCATGATAAATAATAGTGGGAGTTGTCGGGTGGGCTGCCACGAGGCCTTAAACATCCGCGCGGTGTCTGATCCCGGCCTCGGCAATTTGTTTTCCATATGCCGGTCGTTACGGGGGCACGGTCAGCGTGCGTGGGCTGGCACGTTGCAGGGGAATATTAGCTTTTTGTTGAGAGCGTTTGGATGGATGCCACGGGCCGGTCACGATTTAATGCGTCGACCGGTCTGGTACAAGTGGAGGGCAGGACGCTGGCATTGATGAGAGCGAGACATGATGGTTTACGCCTCTGCTTGAAGAGGACAAATAACAACCAGGAGAGTGCAGGATTCAGTTAACTTGTTAATAAAAGCACACGACATTTGGATTTTTTTCCAGATAAAAAAAGGACCGATTTTAAGCAGAACAAAAAGTGTTAGAATTCATATGCATGGGTAATGCAAGTTTCAGGACCCCAGATTTTGCTTTGGAAATCACAATGCTGACTGATTATCATAGAAAAAATGTTTCTGCAATCAAACTTTGGCTTTAATGTTGCAATAAATATAGTTCAAATAATAAGCAAAATTATTAACATTGAGAATTGAGAATGATGAACTTTTTTGTTTTTGAGAAAGAAGAGGTTGTGTCGTTTGCAAAGCATTTACTTGTGGCTTTTTTTTTGCTTTTTTTAATAAGCATATTTTCCTATTATGCATGACTAGGCTATATGATTTGTAGCATTTTATTGTCTGCATTGAATTTCTCCCTTCTCTAAACAGAACAGGCAAACAAATTTGGGGTGCAAACCACTGTTACTCTGGAAAAAATGGTGTGTGTGTGTGTGTGGGTGGGTTTATGTGGTTTATGAGGACACAAATTTGTATAATGACATGGGTATGACATAGGTATTACAATATGTAGGTGTTTTATGAGGACATGTTCAGTGTCCTCGTAATTCAAAAGGCTTAAAAAACATACTAAATGGTGTTTTTTTTTTTATCTAAAAGTGCACACAGTTTCCTGTAAAGGGTAGGTTTAGGTGTAGGGGAATACCACATTCAGTTTGTCCTGTATAAAAATCATTACGCCTATGGAGAGTCCCCATAAATCACAAAAAACAACATGTGTGTGTGTGTGTTAATAAATTACACAAACAATTACGATTACAGTACAGTAAAAACGAGTAGATATACTGGAATATTATCTCCCTGTAAAACATTATATATTTATTATAACATTCAATATACAATATTTCAGGAGTGCAGCTGGAATGGAGAGAATACATAGATGGAATCAAAAATAAATAAGTTAAGTTCCATTCATAAACATATAGCCTAGATATTTTAAGTACATCCATTTTTTGAATATTACAAATAAACATGTTTTCTCATTCTTTTGACTCAAAGATTAACCATTTATCCAGTGATATAAGATACTGGCTTGGCAATGACATTTTTCAGATCTCTAAATATATTTATGTTGACTTTTTCTCTTTAGAAAAAGTTCACTGCATCCTTCAAAGTGCATCGTTTGTATAGCTGTTTTTGAGTTTTTATTTTCTGGCAACGCACACTGGGCTCTTGTTTAATTTCCATTTTTCCAGATCTGAAAATAATTAAATCAGCAAACAAATAATTAATAGAGTCAATGAGAACAATTAGTTCAAAGACGCCTTTGAGAATTGGCCATGCATAGTGAATTGGTTAATTATCATACTACAAAATAATTGAGTGGAGGAGCTCTCTGAGTGTGGGGTTCTGCATTCAAGTCACATTGACTTCCTTTATCCAGCTTTCTTCTTCTTTTTAAAGCTCCAGCTAGTCTCCGTCCAATTTGATTATATGGATTATAAGAGCAGCTTGAGCATTTCTCACAACATCTTCATTTGGGTTTAAAATGACATGAATGTAAGTAAATACTGTTCATTTCCAGTTTAAATATTTCATTTTGCTTTAGATGGCATTTCAAAAGCAGAAAATGATTCTTTACAGGTCATCATCCTCAAAACCTGGATTGATTTTTTTATTTACACTAATCATTGCATGTAACTGTCCTGCACTGGCCCTTGACAAAAGTAATGCATTGACACCCGTGTTAAACTCTATTATAACACGTACTGAAGGTTGTGACACTAATCTCAGTGACCTACACGGCCCATACATCAGAGCGTGTCTCTCTGCTGACAGCGTGCTGTATCTGGGGGCCCGTGCTGCCGGTGGGGCCACGAGGCAGAGCGATCGGAGCCGTCGTTGTAACCCTGTCCGCGGTTGAAGATCATTACCTCCGTGACTGATGTGTAGGGCAGCCCGGAGTGAGCGCGTTTATTTCCCTATGCCAGGGTGGGCGTCTCGGCCCCATGAGGAGGACAGCCCTTCACGTTGTGTTAGCGTGGTCATGGTTCTCGCATAAAATCAGGGCCCTCTAGTGCATGTACAGCTCGGCTTATCCTCTATCCTTATTTCAGGAAGCATTCGTCTGTGGATACTAGGCTTGATTTTAAGAAAGAACAATGCTGTCATCATTTTGACTGTATGTAAAATATTAGCTGTTAATAAAGAAACATGTCAAGTTGACTTGTCTTAATTGTGAAAACAAGTTTATTTATTTTTATAAAGAATTTTAATTTTACACATACATACAGATGTATGTATATAGGCCTATATTTACAGACGTATATATAATTCTAAAAGTTTTGTTGAAACTCTATAAATATATTAAGCTACATTGTATAGAATTTACGGTAACACATTAGAATAGGGAAGACTTATTCACTATTAACTATGAAAATTCCTTCGTAAATTCCTAATTTGCTGCTTATTAATTGTTAGTGAGGTCATTGTTAAGGATAAAGAATGTAGAATAAGGCATTAATATGTGTTTAAGTTTTAGTAATAAATGTCTAATAATTTAGTAATATGCATGATAATAAGCAAGTTGTTTAGGGTGTGGTTGACCCGGTAAAAAATAAAATACGATAAAAATATGAAATTTGGCCATAATTTTTATTACTTCATATGGCTTAATATAGATCTCTGATTAACTATAATCTTAATTGAAACATTCTAGACAGCCAATAAATATTTATGTATAATAAATAAATATACAGATAAATGGTAGGTACATATATATTCTAATCCTACTCTACCCTTACATTAGCATTTTTTATTTTATTTTACAAGATTGTATTTATATATATATATATATATACTGTATAGATCGGTGTTATTTATAATGTTCTGTAAATTTAAAAAATTAAGCTATTTTATTGAAAATGAAATTATCAAAATGATATATGAAATTACATATGATCAGTTTATGGAAAGCGTGCTGCACATTTATTTTAATTTTTTTTAGAGTTCAGCTAATGAATTTTATGAATTAAATAATTCTCTAGAAGAATCTAAATAGCACTAATACATGCCATTTTTGTAAAGAGTAGCCTTGTTTATTACACTTAAATTTATTTTTTATACTATCAACAAGTTTGACTGTAAATTAATTGCTAGGTGTTTACTTTATTATATTAAGAGTCATGTTCTTTGCTGTTCTACAGTGGCTGCCAAGGATCAAGCGTCTCACATCCCAGACTGTTTCGCTTTACCATAACATTGAATCTTACTGTGATTTACAGCCCAGGCTGGATATAAACCTTAAGTCAGATTTTACTACTAAGGTGAAGTGTGGCATTGCACGTTACAGTGTAGTATTTTCAGACAAGCTCATAAAGCAGAATAATAGTAGTGTTTGCATCTTCAGTACGGCTGTGCATGGCCCAGATAGATGACCTGGCTTCACTTTTACAAAACTAACGACCAGAGCAGACCGGTGCAGCTTTGCCATCCAAAAACTTCATTTCACACATTCAGCATTTTATAAATGCACACTTTAATTCTTCCATTTATGGCCCTGTAATTAAAATCTCTTGCCCTGTGACCTGAGGGATCATTTTTGCGTGATAATGAATGGGATCAGGGCAGAAGCCTGGGAAAGATGGCACCTCGAAACATCTTTAAGGTTAAACTGGTAGTGTATGGAGAGCATGGAGAACTGTGTCTTGTACCTTATAAAGTGATAAATGATTGTTTCTAGCATTACAAGAAGTGCCATTATAATAGATGGGACAGTAAAGATATAGAAACGAGCATTTAATCTGAAAGCATAAATTTGTGGTTATAAAAAGTTTCTTAAAAACGTTAAACCATTACACCAGTATCAGCTAAATGTGGCTTTATAATAAATTCACTGAACCATTTGGTTCAAAACCCTGATTCTTTCTGAAACAAAGTGAGTGACTGTATCGTATTATGAATAAACTATTGAATCATTAATTTAACCAATTCGTTTTAAAAGTACAGATTCATTCTGGAACAAAGTGAATGACTTTATGTATCAACCATTGAATCGTGTATTTAACCAATGAATTCATTCACAAAATGTCTTTATGATCAATTAATTGAATCATTTGGTTCAAAACCCAGATTCTTTCTTAAACAAAACTTGTGACTGTATCGTGAACGAACTATTGAATCATTCCTTTAACCAATTAGTTCAAAAGTACCGACTCAATCTGGAACAAAGCGAGTCACTCTGAACTATAAAATCATTCATTTAATTGGTTCTAAAGTATAGATTCATTTTGGTCTCGCCAATTAAGTATTTACTCTGAATTTCCCTTTTCATTTTCACTCTTTTGAACACACCAGCACAATCCTCTTTGACAGTTTTCCTCAATGGAATATTACCCTCACAATATTGATTCATCATAAATTGTAGTTATTTTAAGAGCTTGACACGGCAAATGCGAAGTAAAATTAAATATAAATATGCATATAAATACATAGGAAATGAACAAAGCTCCTACGAACAAGATTTGGAAAAAACAAGAAAAAAAAAGTTCCGTTTGTTCCCATCAGCTCAGCGGTTTGTCTGTCTGTCAGAATCGCAACTCGGACGCGCGAGCTGTCAGCGCCTCCTGTTTGATGTTTCCTTGCTTTGACTTCGAAATTCTCAGGATATAAGCACGAGCTTTGTTTGAGCTGTGTGGGAAAGGCCTATTGACAACCGCGGATCCATTGATCTGTAGCAGGGGACGGAATCTGATGGTGTTGCAGCTAAACTTATAATTGCGTTCGCTATCATAAATGTTTAACCGATTACCGGCGAATAAACAACACCAGCGAATCTGCAGTAACTACCTCGCTATCCTGGTTTTCCTGTCCCATAAAGAATTTAGCATCTCCCTCACAACCAACCAGATGACTACAAAAATACTTCCCTCTTTCGTTCTTTAAAAGAAAAAAAGAAGAAGAAAAAGATGAAATATTTTCTCTGTGGTTACTGAGACCTCTCTGTATTTCAAGTGATACTGACCTAAAAAGGTTGATCAAAGCCTGTTGGAACTCCGCAGCCTGCAGCGAGCAATAAATTGGACCATTCGATGTTTTTGCACTGACAAATTATTCTCCTGAGTCCTAACATTCTTGGTAGCAACTCAATTAGCTGGAGACAGATGTAGCGAGTATTCAACATTTAATGTTTAATAGATTTTTCAATATTTTAACATTCCTAGCCCTAGTTAGAATGGAAATGCTGCATTTCATGAAAATAATAACTATTTGCTTATAATTCCCACATAAACGGTGAGTTTGCACGGTGTACGTGACAGCATCCTATCTGCCCGAGATGCTTCTCGCTCCGTTTAAATCCCTGCAGGCTATTCTGTCGTGTTGAAGTGGCTTACAGCATCTCTCCTTTCATGTGGCTGTTAAAAGACAATATTTCTCCTTTTTCGTGGAGATAGACTTTCTCCAGACACCATTCCTCCTGCTTTAGGCACGGATGATCTGGGGAAATTTGACTGAAAGATGGATGGAACAAACCGTACGACCTCTGAAAAGTCACATATTAACTCATATTCGCTGCACACGGTTGACTTGCAGGCATTTAACTTTTATTTATGTTATTTTTAGGAGCCTTCTTTGTGTATATTTACAAAAGAAGACATGCGTTAATTGTTTTTAAGTATTAAAGGAATTTTTCACATAAAATGTAAATAATTTGTTTTATACTCTTGTATCAATGCAAAGTCATATAGGCCGTAATCAGGATAGACGCCATATTGAATTTAAATACAAGGAATGCACTATATGGAAGCCTGTTTCTCACGATTCTGACTTTATTTCTCATTATTACACGGCTATCTGGAATGCTTGATTCTGATTGGTCAGTTCCCAGATAGCACATGTACGTCTGCAAAATGTCTATTAAAGACCTCTTGATCTGGGAAGCATCTGCTGACTACAAACATCTGGCAGACGTCTTACAGATGTCAGTTTTACATACATTCTAAATCATAAACATCTTATAGACGTTTATTTGACATCTAAAAGGAGACGTCCTATAGACGTATTGCAGATGAGCAAACAACCTAAAAAAAACATCTTGCAGATGTAAATGCAGACGTCAAATAGATGTCTCCTAGATGTATGTGTGCTATCTGGGTTGAGACATTCGCAGGTTCGTTTCTTTTCGAATAAAGTAATAACGCATAGCCGGGACTACTTGTGTGTTTAAATCCCTCCGCGCCGAAAGATTACCGTTTGGCACCATCTTGTGACAAACACAGGACAACATAAGGTGCAATAAATAACTTAAATACATCAGTTGTTATATATTCAAAAATGTTAATTTAAAACAAATATGCCAATAAAATGTTTTAAATTCATATTCATGTTCAGTTTTTTTTCCTTATGTGGCAAGTAGCCGTGTAATAGGCTAAGCAGGATAATATACAAGCAGCCGGTAGTTATCGCGAAATAAGCTTGTTCCTGCGATAACTACCGGCTGCGTGTACATTATCCCTTACTTATTCTGACTTTATATCTTGCGATTCTGACTTTATTTTTCATAATTCTGACATTATATATCACTATTCTGACTTTATATCTTACGATTCTGACTTCATTTCTCACGATTCTGAGTTTACATCTCGTGATTCTGACTTTATATCTTGCGATTCTGACTGTATTTCTCGTGATTCTGACTTTATATCTCACGATTCTGACTGTATTTCTCGTGATTCTGACTTTATATCTCACGATTCTGACTTTATTTCTCATTATTCTGACTTTATACCTCACGATTCTGACTTTATTTATTTAAAAAAATTGTGAGAGAAATGGTGAATTTTGTGAAAAAGTTCAAATTCCGTGATATAAACTAGGAGTTTACATCTTCCAAGTAAGAAAGAATTGCAAAAAAGAACAAAAACAAAGAATGTGAGATATGAATTTAGAACCAAAAGTCACAAAAAAAAGAAAGAAAGTCTACATTGTCAATTGTAAACTCAGAAATATAAATAGTTTATATATTGCATTTCTGACTATTTTCCCAACACAGTCTCATGACCAATTCACATGTATTCGTACGAGGTGCCAAATTTGTGTTAATTCATACAAATTCGTATGACCTCACTCGTACGACTTTGTACAATTCGTCTAAACCCCAGTGATGGGTTTAGGGCCGGTGCTAGGAGTAGGACATTCATATAAATTTATATGAATTGCAAAAATCATATGACAATTAGTCGTACAAATTTGTACGAATTAGACACCTTGTAAAATACGTCTTGATTGTAAGATATAAAGTCACAAATTAACTGTATTATCCTTTAGTGGAATCAAGCTTACCATTACTAAGCCACTTTAGCTCCTGAAATGACTCAAATATACCATAAAACTGATCAATGCAACCTTGTATTTTCAACTCTCCTGGAGTCGCTTTCAGAAACAGGCTAAAATTTAAGTTGTTATTAAAGTAAATCACCCACTTGAACGCTATGAGGGTAGTAAATAATCCCCCCCCCCCCCATTTTAAACAGATAAAGGATTTTACGAGCAGTGAAAGCGGCCTGTCCATTGTCTTTGAATGGTTTGCAAGAGAGCGGTATCATGGGACGACCTAAGCAGGTGACATGCTCTCACTGAATTATGGGGCCACAAAAATAATCACATCAAGATGTATGTGTCCGTATAACATATCTGCATTCACTCGCCCCATCGATCACTTCATCAAAGAGCCAAGGTTCTGGAGTGACAGAAATATGTGCTTAAACTCTCATTGTTTTGGAGAGGGCATGTCATATTAACCCTTGGAAATGAAGTTGTACCAGCGTGCTCGCAGCCAGATTTTTAACGGTGACTGATCTAAGTGCTTTTCAAGCATCATTTATCACAAACGGCTGGACGGCCATGCAGTATGACATGAAGATGTAACTGATCTTCATAACTAGACAACTAGAGTGATTTGGTTTTAGCCGGCCTGACTGTCTTGTTAGGACAGTAGCATAATTTAAGATATTAATGTTGATCTGGAAAAAAATATAGCTAATTTAATTTGCTTAATAAACATGCATTACAAGGAATTCCATCAACATGTTTAAATAGTAAATTGTTTTAAAACAGCAAAACTAATATTATCAAATAATATCAAATCATAATTCACATATATATTGGTAAAATATCAAATAATATTTAATATGTATTTTTTGAGTAAGAGTAAATAGTATTTAGATAAAATAACTTTTAAATTTGATTCTAAAATACTTTTTTTATAATTTTATATAAAATGTTATTATTACTAATTATAAATATCCTACAGTGATTAAAAATTAGTTTTTAATGCCTTGTTTTGAAAATAAATATGTTGGGAATCATTTTTTATTGTAGAACCATTTAAGGTGATATTTGAATAAATATTATGATTTTACTTAAATTTGTTTAATAAACATGCTTTGCAAGGTATTCAATTAAATCTATAATTTAAATAACTAAATATAATTTACATATTATATATTGTTAAAATATTAAATATTGTTAATGGAAAACAATTTGAAACAATAATACATAGTATATACAAATATTTAGTATTTTAAACAAATGCAAAAAACATGATAAAATAACATATAAATAGAATTATAAAATAATTTAAATATTTAGAACAATACATTAATATATTAATTAGTTTTTCATAGTCAATAGTTTAAAAAATACTTTTACAAAGATATTTTTTATATCCTGCAATTATTGCAAAATGTGCTTGTTTATGAATATGAATGTTTAAATGTTTATTGTCAATAAGCATCGTATTTATTGCATGTTAATTATAGAGAATTATAAGCTGTCAGAAAAAGCTACACTTAAAAAAATCAATCTGATACCACTAAACACTGGCACTGCTATTAATTTTCAAGGTTGTGTTACAGATGAAAGCCTAGTCTATATGGTTTTTATTGACAGGACGTATCTTTAATTACATTTCTAAATTAATTCTCATGGTTTATTTGCTTTAATGTTGATGATATATTTCAAAAGTAGAACCACCGATATTAACGTGAAACGGTGTGCTTCAGGCGTAATGTTAAATTTATTATCCTTTAACATACATGTGCGGAAAAAATTTGGTTTAAGGATCACGAAAACAGTCAATTAAATTAATGCAGCACACACAGGGACATAAATAACAAAACACATATTATGAGTAAGCGAACCTTCCAGAAAAATAACAGCTCAAACAACCCATTTACCACCCTGAAACAACATAATGATCCCTCCGTGTCCGGGGTTAAGTGCAATGCCAATACAGTATTGACTAAATGTCAGTCTGCCTTGTTCACACACTGCTTTATATGAGGATACAGCCTGTGCAGATAGACACGCGAGTTTATCACTCAAGGTCAAGCCATCCAACACCGTGACAAGCTTAGGTTTCATTGATTCATGTTTGAAAGCTTCGTACTGACTCTGAGGCAATGGGGAGTCTTTGTTAGATTTGTTGTAGGCAAGTGCATAACTGCCAAGTGTATAAGTCATTCGTTGGAGGTACAGCAAAAGGCAAATTCTCTTGCTGCCATTTGTTTTTAGCTTAACTCCAAGAATCGCAGCATTTGGCAAACCAACAGTGACCTAAAGTTGACCTTTTCGCTGAAAGAGTGCAGTCATTGTTCCATTGTTCATTAAAAACGGACCTTTCCCCAGCTCTCAGAGGTAGCAGTGGAATTGCAAATCTCTCTATTTCTCTTCAGAGAGTGTCTGCCCGGCTTTAGCAAGCCGCTATCCATTGGTTTTAGAGCTGAATGCAGCTGTGAGTGGGAATTGGCAGCAGTATTACGGCTTTTATTGCTACACATTGGCTCAGTGGGTTCGAGACTACCACTGTGCATAATTAACTGCCAATGAAATGTTCCCTTGAGTCAATCTGTCTGCTTTATTAACAAAGTAATGTGGTTATGCTTTAATTGGCTCTTTTATTGTTAGCCAAATGAGATCAAATGATAGAACACATGGTTGCAAAGAGGAGACCATTAGTGGTCACAGGCTCTATAAGTGGATGTTAGGGGAGGTGTAATATCTCCATATTCTGCTTGTCATGATGGGTTTTTGTTTGTTTTTGTGATTCTTGAGTTGGTCGTTCAGAAAGTGACATGTTTGGATATGGCTAGCAAACTGTGGTTTGTTAAGGACTATCCAGCATTTTTTTTAAATGTAATAAATTGCGATCTTTTTGCATTGTGTGAACTTATTAGATGTTAGTATAGCTGTTAGCATGTAGCTTAGCAAGCTACATCATTTATCCCTGCTGAAAAAACAGCATATGCTGGTCAGGTAGGTATTGAGGCTGGGATGCTGGTTTAAGCTGGTCCTTTGCTGGTTCAGAAAGCTTTTATGTGCTAGTAATTATGGCATGATTAAAGGGTTAGTTCATGTCAAAATGAAAATCCTCTTGTCATTCCAAACCCATAAGAGTTCATCTTCGGAACACAAATTAAAATATTTTTGATGACATCAGAGAGCCCTCTGTCACTCCATAGGCAGCAACACAACTGAAATGATCCCAGGTCCAGAAACGTAACGTTAGTAAAACATTCCATGTGACATCAGTGGCTCAACTTTAACTTTGCGCATTTAAACGTATTTGGCGCAATCTGCATTGTTTATATTTAAGGGCAAAGCATGCACATGAATGTAATAAACGTTGTTTAAACTTAGGGGAAAGTATGCGTTGTGATACTCTACAAAATGAAAAAAGACATAACTCAGGCGAGAAGAATTGTTGAGTAAATTCAACCTGATCTCACGGCAATTCGTACGTATTTTAAGAGGTGGCTAATTCGTACGAATTTGTACGACCTCACTCGTACGAATTCATACGATTTATTCTAAGTCGTACGTATTT
>JAUCNO010002119.1:0-14098 GCA_032353835.1 Enteromius viviparus
GCCGGTCACCGATCTGGGCCGGTCATACAAAAAATCGGCCGATTCCGATCTCTAGCCGGTCAATCGGTGCATCTCTAATGACAAAATAGAGCAGAACTCAACTTTACTTGACTACCAATATGGAGCGTGCACAGCATACATCGTCTCTGCAAACTTCAGCAATTCTATCGATGTCACGTTATACAGACACACTTTGATAACAGACTTCACTCATCTTATTAAGAACGACCAAAACAGCATTTCAGATGCTGTGCAGATGCTGGTTAGTCAGGTTTTTCCATCCCATCGCGCAAAGTTACATGACTTTTTTGATAAGCATTGAATTTATTTGGTTACTGTGTTTCCAATCGTAGTTTATTTGCACTATTCTAATCGGATAAAACGTTTTTATGTACATATTTATAATTTATGGACATTTTGGCATTTCAGTCCAGTAGTTTTTATGCACTATTCCGAAAATTAAATAAAAATAGATGCATGGAAACACAGCTACTGTGAGCAGGTGGTCAAGTGATGGCAATATGCTGGCAGTCAGGGGTGACCCGCTCCATAAGGTTAAATCATTGTTCACAAGGAAAACAACTATACATTTATTAATTTTTCTAATTCTATGGTAAAAGTTAAATCTTTCGACCTAAAGCATTAGTTATAGACAGGTAGCGTTATTGTGCTTGTTGTTAATAGGTTTTAATATGTCCTCAATTCTTGTGAAAACAAAATCACATCTTCTTTGTGTGTACAAATATGTGTACAATTCATAATTAGCAAAAAATATCAAGTGCGTCTTTAAAAGCTATGTTTAAACTATTAAGACGCCAACTAACGTTACAGTAAATAGCAATCAGTTATTCTATGGTCTGCCCACATAGGCTGGTTGTGTACTGTAACAGTGCCGTTAAACGAGGGCTTTAACACAGGACAAAGACACAAAACCCTCTCAATATAAAACAGCTTGCGCAATAAACCTCTCGTATGTTTCCTATTATTTCAATCCTTTTTCTTTTTGGAGGCTTTCCAGTTAACTTCAATGACGTAACAATTAAATCCTTTCCGAATTACAAAGACACAAAATCCAAACCTGCAAAAACAAAGTAATCAGGATGAAAACATATCGGAGGATCTATCGTTCTACACAGAGGTCCTTGAAATATTTACTGCGCGAGAAAACAGCCAGACGCTTACAGTAATGAATCGGGTTGACACCAGCACCGCTGGGTCAGTTCCCTTTGTCAATGGTCTTAGGTTACTGCAAAAACTTGATTTGACGCGATTCCCAGGTTGCTTACCATAGTATGAAGGGGGGATAGCACTTTTCCTTGCCATTGCACCTCCGACGAGCGGTCCGCGTGTGTCTTTTGTTTATGTGATTGCATATGAAGCTGTGGACGTGTATAGCGTCTCTCGCGCTCGTCCACATATAAAACGCGAATCTGTGATTTGCTGGGCCACGCAACGCCGCGTCACTGTGTTTACAGCGCCATCAGCAGTGCGAGACACTGCGCACAAAGAGGCGGTCCGTTCTGTGAGTGACGTCTCAACCGTCCAATCGCAGACTGCCATCCGCTGCCAGAAGCCAATCCAAACGCTGGAGGCGGGACTTACTGTTGTACTTGTGGGAAAATAAAAGAAAGCTTGCAGCCAGGCACAGGAAAAACACTTCAGTGAACACAAGAGTTCGAAGGAAATCAGCTGAAAACAATGTTCCTGTGTTCCAAATTCCCTTGCTTACACAATAATAGTCTGAGTATTGTTCAGTGCCGCCTTGCGGAATGTACCACAATGATAGGCGACCATGGAACTAACGTTAAATATACTGTATATCGGGTAGGAGTAGGCTTTTTAGTAGTTCCAGTTAAATATTATTTTTGAGGAAGTTCAAATTAAAATTGTATTTCACTTTTTTTCCTCAGTAGGCTATATTAAGTTGTTTTCCTCATCAAGCCAACTCACCATCACGGCATGGGGAAGTTAAGAAACAAAAGTAAATAAAACAGTATTAGTCTATCATAAATAGTTACATGACATTTATATTACTTTCCACTAATTAAAACAAAATGCAGTGTTTTTGTACTGTCATAGGATATGTGAAAGGTATCAATGGAGCCTACTAAATTGACTCTACAACAATAGGTTTTGTGTCATCCTAGACTGCTACATTTATTTAAGATAAGCAATATATAGGGAGCTCACTTGATTTCACATGTTTCAACATAAAATAAATGAAACTGAAAAGGTGAATCATGTTCAATCTGTGGAAATGCTTATTAATTGACAGTGGCTACCAATGATTTCACCACCTGATGGCAGTACAACTCTTATTAAACTGTCTTCTTTGATGGACTCTAGCTCCTACATGACAGGTTTTTGTTTTCACGTTTACTTGATTAGTGGTTTGTGCACTTTTTCTGTCTTGCCTAGTAATGCAAAGCTCAAAAGTAAAATAAAACACATGCAAATGCAATGTGACAACTTTAGGCCAGGCAATCAAAAACCTATTAAGACTCAAGTAACTGGTCTAATAAATAATAATGATTCATTTAATTTCTTACAAAATTTAGGGGCAGCTGCTACTTCTTGGTCCTAACATGAGTCACTAATCAGGAACTATAACGGATATTCTCTCAAACTAATACTGTCTCTCCGGGTATAATGTAATTAAAATCATTAGTATAAACCTGATTTTATTTCGAAAGTTTTTATGTGTCTAATGTATACATTATTGTGTATATGCAGAAAAAAAATGATTTTGTAAAAATTTATTTTATGACTTTTAAATAAACAAGGCTATGCTTCAAAATACAATGAGCAAACACTGCTCAGCAGCAAACTCTATGAATACTGTAGACAGGAAGGGTGGTATGTTGTGGGTCTAGAATAAATAGACTGAGTGTACTTGGGATATCAGTACCACTGCAGGCACAACTTGTTCAGAGCAGAGAAAAACTCAAGCAAGATACAGTACAACATATAAGATGCAGCTCTTGTGAATGACTGACCTACCAAATGAACCCAAATATGCAAAAAAAACAAAAACAACAACATTGTTATAAGCTTTGGTTTGGAGTGGCTTGCTGTTGCTGTTTCTCAGCAAATGTAACCAGTATTTGTGAGCATATTTAGTTTGCTATGACTGAATATTGTTTTATAATGCTTTTAAAGTGTAGACTAGGCTATTAAACAAGTTATTGTTGGGTCAGTAATGCCTTATTTCTAAAAGTGTCTTATTTGCTCGCCAAGGCTGAATTTACAGTAGCCTTACACTATTATAATGTAAAATAACATTCAAAATATGTATGCATGTGTATATTTATTATGTTTATATCAATACACATTTATATATAATATAAAATATAAGAAATGCATATACACGTAAATATATTTTTTAATTATATGTATGTCATGTCGGTGCATAGGCACACAGAGAGAGGTTTGTTGTAGTGTGACAATGTATTTATATATACATAATAAATACACACAGTACACATACTGTCACACCGTCACAATCTGCTGAACCAGGATCAGTCACACACGAACTCACCCAGCCACCATTCACACGCTCCCAGTCCCCTGATTATTGACACCTGCACGCAATCAAAGACTCACCTACAAAGACGCGCTCTGCCAGTGCTTCAGTGGCTGAGCTCAAGGTTAGACGCCAACACGATCTTCTCCCTGTCTACCTGCCTGTTCTGTGGATTCGCTGTCCTTTCTGTGGAGCTGGGGTTTCACTGTGCACAAGGAGTTTGAAAGACTGTGACTTAAGGAGCAACAAAGACTGAGTTTACAATTCCCACTTCACTTACCTGAAAATGCACGCTCTCTAAACCTGCACCTAAAGAAAAGACTTCCTTATATGTTTGTGCTTCCTCTCTCCCCAAAACAAAAGACTTTGATATTCCCTGAAAGTACTATTCAAGAAAGACACTTACCAGCGATGTTATGTTGAAATTCCCTTTATGTTTCTATTTGATACCGCTGACGATCCCCTTTGTTTGATGTCTGAAAATAAACATTATTATTAAACCTTACCTGAGTCTTCTAGTGATCTGAGCGTGACACATACATATATTTTGTAAACCAAATCTTATTTTTAAAGATACTTTTATAGACAATTTTAAAGACACCATTATGAACCCGACCATTTAAATGATGGTGTATATGCAAAAAAAAAAAGTTGTGTATAGAACATTACTTTTGTTGTGATTTTCATTGGTTTTCTGACATTTTTTTGTGGCTATAAAATGTTCTGATACATTAAAACTCATATTCCATACTAGTTTGTAACCAACAGTAATCTCTTTTGAACAACAGTGTGCTACTAAAGACTACCTGTGGGCCAATGAGTCAGATAAAATGACTGCTCTAATTTCATAATCCGTATAAAAGTAATTTAGTAATGGGCCATCTGGAAAATTCACATCTCTTTTATTCAGATTGATCTGGGAGCCTGATTAAAATTTGAAGTACATTTATTTCCCCATGAAGCTATTTGCTGTCCAGCAGTAATACATGGTTTGGAAACACTGAGACTAGATAGAGTTTAAGTTTGGCTTCAAGATGCTGAATCAATTCCTCAGGTAGGACAGAGACCTGCTACATATTATGTTTCTTCTGACGTGCCCTTAGATAAATAATCTTAGGATTGTTCCATGTGTGAGACACTTGGTGAGCGCCTTTCTTCGGGCACCTGCTATGAATATATTAACATTCACAATGTGTGTCCCCTGCTTCTCTGTGTGATCACCACTGTCTTGTGAAGAGACAGCTCATCTGTTCAGGGTGCCATGTAAAAGGCCAGACACTTGTTGGGTTTTGGCTGGCTCCATCTGTTTCAGGATCTTAAAATAGCTTCTGCACATATACCCATGGAAGCATTCCTGGACATTTCTGGGGTTGCTGTAGAGTAGTGCAGTAGAGTCAATGAAAGGTTGCAGAGGTGAATGCATGAAATCAAAGGCCACGAACTGTCTACATTGTGCATTTAAATACAAGCTGTAGATATTTTATATGGAATGATTTTCA
Organism: Enteromius viviparus; assembly: GCA_032353835.1. Lineage (NCBI taxonomy): Eukaryota > Metazoa > Chordata > Actinopteri > Cypriniformes > Cyprinidae > Enteromius > Enteromius viviparus. Next base: position 5,023 of record JAUCNO010002119.1, read on the forward strand.
GAATATAACATGCAGTTAGAAGCTTGGATTGTATTTATTATGGATCCAAGGCATAGATTCAGACACATTTTTGAGAGATCGATAGCATCACACAGATTTACTGCACATTCATGAAGCGAATTTCGTTTCACATTCCAAAAGTGCTCTATTGGATTGAGTCCTGGTAACCGTGGAGGTTATTTGAGTACAGTGAACTCGCTGTTGTGTTCAAGAAATAAGTTTGGGATGATTTTTTCTGCATATAGTATGTCAGTTATAACAAATATTTGTTTGAATTACTGTTGCCTTTCTGTCAGCTCAAAGCAGTCTGGCTATTCTCTTCTGACTACTGGCATCATCAAGGCATTTTCACCCACAGAACTGCCACTCACTGGATATTTTCTCATTTTTAAACCATTCTCTAAAACTCTATAGAGGTTGTGTGTGAGATTCCCAGCAGATCAGCAGTTTGGGAAATACTCAGTCCAGCACTAACTACCATGCCACATTAAAAATCCCTTACATCAACTTTGTTCACCAATCTGATGCTAGGTTTGAACTTTAGCAGATCATCTTTCTTGACCATATCAACATGCCCAGACACTGCCATTAGTTTGGCTGATTAGATATTTCAGTTACACGCACAGTTTCCATGTTTCTTGGATTTCAGAAATAAACAAGATCTAGTGAGATCTAGTGCTGCATTTTAAATGTAGTGAGAAGAGAAAGATATATGAGAGAGACACAAGCAACGAGGCAGAAGATTTGATTGCTGCTTTTTCAAGGCAGTAATATACCACCACTGTGATCTTCCTGAAAATTGATCTTTCCGAAGAGCAGCGGTTTGTGACCTCATCAGAGAGGAAAGACTATTTAATTCAAATAAGCTTTCATTTCATGCCAAACACATCACCAACTATCTTCCTGTCACCACTGTCCCCCCAAGACACACAGATCAGAATAAATCTCAGCCTCAAGAAATGATTTAATCAAATATACTGATGAGGCAGACGGGAGGGCAAGCAAAATCTAATTCTCATTTGTCTCCAATGACAACAAACACTGAATCAATCCCCAGATGCCTTCGCCCTTTTCTAATTTTCACCCACGCTCAATGAAGGAAATTAGCAAATTTCATCCTGGTGCTTCAGATCATTGGTTTCTTTTGATTAATTTGTTTTCTCAGACAAACAACCACATACAAGTCATAGTAAAATGATTCTTATCAATTAAATAATGCTTAAAAATAGATTAGATTTAAACATTTATTTCCTCATTGGTTTAAAAACAAAGATAGTAATGAGGAAGATAATTGCAAAATATAATTTTGTTACGTAAAAATAGATGAGAAATCAGTTATCTTGTGCACAGATGTGTAAATTAATATATACTGTGTGTGTATATATATATCTATATATATATATATATATATATATATTAACAAACCTGAAGCACACAGCAAGACATCCATATATCATGAATCAATGTCTTATTCTCACACAATTAAAGGGTTGAGAGCAGTTTTAAATCAAAAAAGTGAAGGTGAGATTTGAAAAATGTATGGGCAAAATATGAAATACGGTGTTGTTGAAAGGAAAAAAATATATATTTCCATTTCCTCGCAGTTCCAGATGAAATTACAGCTTCCAGCAAATCTCTGTTCCCGTGAGGAGCTCTGCCACATTGCGTGCCATTTTTAGAAGAGAAGATGGTATCTTTTACATCCAGGCCGTATGCTGGCGGTTTAGGATATAGGTTGTGCCTTTTATGCTGAAGTCACTTCACATTACCAGACTTTCATTTTAAGACACCTGCTTCACCCCTCATAAACCATGAAAATAATGGTGTCAGTGACCTCTATGATATCAAAAAGATTCATTTAGATGTATGTGGAATATCTCAGTGCCAATACATGTGATGGACTGAGAACTGACTTTTAGATCATCAAAATAAATGATTCTGTTTTGCCATTTGGCATTGTATGCTTTTATAAATCATAAACATTATTTAATATGTCAGTCACTGTGCCCCATAATAATAAAAAGCTGATGGATTATAATGGTTTCTTAAGTGACATCTCACTGCGGACCAAAGGGAACTAAATATGAGTTTGATATATTGCAACCCAGAATTTCCCATTAATTAATGCATTGTAATAAATTGCCCAGGCTGTGTTTAAAAGAACATGCTTCAAAAACATGCACCCCTCTGAAGACTTTCTGTCTGCAGTATCAGTAAATACAGTTTATGAAAATGTCTGCATTTTTTGAATGCTCCAATTGATCTTCATAGGGCTGAAGGTTTTAGTTTTAGGGTTTAGTTTGTGATGCCTATACTTTATTGAATTACATTCAATATCCTATCCAAAGTTTTAAAAATAAGTATAACATTTTATATAAGATAATTCTAATATACACACTTGAACTTAATGCTGTATGCTTTATGAGTCATAATAAACATCATTCATAATGTGTCAGCCAGGTTCAGATGGAAATATCAAATGACTACATATGATATAATTAAATATAATCTGCTAATCATTACCATATTTCATATATTAGCCATCTCATTGATAGCCTATGTAGGACATAAAGGAGAAGTGAGTAACACTCAGATCATCACAGCACTACTTTAGAAAACAGTATTTTTGTTTTTTATATTGTATATAAAAAAACCATAAGCTAGGAAACACACCACAATCTCGCATGCAAAATAGTTGTACTTTACCCATTCAATTCAACCCACCTATTTAAATAAAAAAAAAATATCCTAGAGGCTAACTTTCGAGCTTAACGGCGAGTCTTTTAATAGATGAAGATGTTACAATATAGGCTACTTCTGTCTCAGCCCACTGAACAAACGTCTTTGTCAGACGTTGAAATTACGTCTCCTAACAAGCCAGAATGAAAGTTTTAATGACGTCTTTTGGACGTCCAGTATTGATATACATATGTTTCTAGATGGTTCAAATTTAGTTAAAATGTGGTCATTGTGGACTTACTTTCAACGTTGTATAACATCAACTACAGACTAATTTTAGACATTGTTTATACTGCTTCTGGGCCAAATAAAAAAAAAAAAAACCTCATGAAAACTTTTCATTCATTTCAACGTCTGACAAAGACGTTTGTTCAGTGGGAGGTAACAATATTTGTGAATGATTTTAATTGAACTATAATGGATTGAGACTCGGCGTTCTTTAAGACCACGCGCGCGCAGCCGCGTGCGAACGGAGGACTGTATTTCTGTCAAAGCTCAGCTGAGCTTCAGCACGAGGATGTGTGAGAGCAGAAGTGCTGCCTGGAAGATGTGAAGGGTGGATTTGTAAAGCTGCTGTCGGTGAGGCTGAAGAACACGCCTGGACTGAACGAACGGAGAGAATTAATCACTTTACAATATGAAGACGCGAACGGTAGACATTATACAATAACTTTGCAAACATTTAACATGGTAACGTAAGTTACGTAGTTCCCGCCACGGCGTCATACAGTATTACTACTTCAGTTATTGTTGCTACAGCAAAAAAACGCAATATGAAATTTTCTCAAGACTTTCAGAATCTTTCTGCTTTTTTTTTTAGTTTAACTTTCTAATGACAGTTTTGCCAACGGCGAGTTGTACTATTAGCCTTATACTAGTTTAGTGGTTGGCATGGTAAAACTGTAAACATGATTTCGATGAATTTACTACATGCACTGATACATTTACTGATGCCTTTATGATTAATATAGCAAATAAAGACAGGAATATGTTGCTAAATTAATGTTACTGTGTACAATGTACACAAATGAAATTTTGTAATTTAATGTATTTATTGTTTATTTATGCAATTTATTGTTTCAATATTTTGAATGATTTGCTAATTTTCATATATTTTAATATGTAAAAAAAACACAGTGATGACTAGATGGGTAATGAAATTATGAAGCATTTTAAATGACCAAAAGCGTACAATTAAACTACACAGTAACTACACAATTTACACTAACATGAAGCTTGTAAATGTCATGCTTTATTTATTTATTTTTTTAAACACTTCATTTAAACACATTAGCTGCTTATTCTGTTCACTGAATATTTCATTTTAAAGCTATGTATCAAATCTTTTTCATGTATATTATGGTAAATTACCATCTCATTCATGCCTCAGAATGAGCCCTCATTTACCGCTGCATCTGTCAGCAGAAGCATTGATGGAGAATAATCTAAGCATCCTCAATAATAGTTTCTTGTTCCTTTTCTTTCAGCGTCATGGGATCATATTGATTGGTGTTGTAAGCGTGCTTACAAGCTTATTGTTCCTGTACAACAGCAGTTTTACAGACACGCCAGAAGATCAGATGCAGTCAGATGGACATCAGATGGATGTTCTACAACAGCAAACATCCCTTTTAGAAGGTTACAGCAGCATCATTGATCATAAGGTGACTTGCTTTCGTTAAGTGTGTAAAATACAATCAAGCATTAAAATGATCAATATATGGCACTTGATTTATTAACCTAAATTTAGAAACTAACTGAGATGAAAACCTTAAGCGGTATATTTCTTTGAAAATGTATTCATAGTTTTTAATGTGTTAATAAACGTATTTAGATTCGACCACTGACTAAACACATCAATCTTGAGATCTTAAGTTATTATCAATGATTTTTGATTTCATTATTTAAAAATTATTAAACTTGTGAAGGTGGAATCCTCAGTGCTTTAGTCAATTCTTTTATAAATACTCTATTTAAAATGTCTTTCTTTTTTTTGGTAAATATTTCACAGACATCTGGAGATAATAGATAATGTTTACCTAAAATACATAATCTCACCTCTCAGACTGTATCTTTCCAGACTCGAGTCTCCTGTACTTTACCTTTGCAATAAAACCTTATTTGTTTCCAGTATTAAAATTTTGCTCACTCATGCTCTGAGTCCATTAATGCCACTCAGATAAGTCGCATGGCTAATTTTCTATGTATACCTTAAATATGAAAAATCCTTAAACGTTTTTAATGCAGTTGCTTTTCTTCTTAGTCATCAAATAATCTCCTCAGACAGATAACCATTATTATATTCGCACTGGCATCACATGGCATGCAGTGCACTATAATATTCAGAAGACTTGGCCATTTTTCTTTCTTTCTGTCATCTTGTGTCTCCTGTCTCTCTGCAGTTTTTCATGATAAATCAGGTACATGCCTTTAAAGCCTTTTAAATTACACCATCCAAGTGATGCTATAATTTCTTCCTTCCCTCCTGATCAGATAAAGCGGGAAGCTGCAAGCAGGCGTTGTCAAGCTTTGGCCTAATCTTGAGGCATTGTAATCACTAGAACTATCAAGGATGTAAATCTGTTCTCTCCCTCTCTTCTCTTTCCCTCATTCACCTGTGCTTCAGAATGTCACCAGGGATTTGGTTTAACGTAACTGTGCAGAAATACTCCCCATGGGTGTTAGAAATTCACTTATAGTTATGTGTAAATTTTGCGCATAATGAGAGATTACATGGATTACTTGGATAAGTATATCAGGTAAACATGGGTGATATATTTTGGTCATTAAATGGCTAGTTCACCTGAAAATGAAAGTTCTCCAGAAAGCCTCATTATGCACTATATTCTAGGGATTCTGAAGTCATGCAATAGCTTTGTGTCAGAAACAAAAATACATAGTGTAAAGCGAATTTACTTTCATTGTTTGGAAAAGATCAGCTTGGACATTCTGCTATACATTACCTTTTTGTTTTCTACAATATATAACAATATATAATGATAGAACTTGTATTTCCGGGTGAACTACGCCTTTATTATGAGTAAGATAAAATATAAAGCATCTAAATATAAAACATCTAAGAGAGCTGTGTTTTCGTTAGTGATCTTTGACAAGTGTGTCATCTTTAGATTTGACCCTGACAATACCTGTGCTCATCAAAGCCTGAAGTATTCTTCAAAGTTAGTCTGATTGTCATAAGGCATCTCTTTCATACTTCTCACTGACAGACACGGCTCTCAAATCTACCAGTTCTCATTAGTCAAAAGAGCACTCCCATATGAGCCAATAAGAGCTCCAGGATTCAGAGCCAGATTTTAATGGATACTCTGTTGAAGTAATTTTGTAGCAGTCAGAAGCGGAAGATTTGCTCATATTAGTGCAATTGAACAGCCAGCGTGGAAGATTGCTAAATGAACATGGCCTATAAGACTTTATCAAAAATCACTACCATGAGAGGAAGGAAATATTTTTCCAATTTCATTTCACCCTGAAGACTAGCTGGAAAACATTCAGTGGATCTGTCTCATGGGAAAAGCTAATTTTCAGTGGTGTGATGCCAATGATCCTGTGTCGACCTACGTACTTTGCGATTAAGTCACATTAAAATACTATTTTTCTTTAATGAAATATTGGTGGATGTTGGATATTTATGAGTTTTTGGATATATTTTATTGGTGTGCTCATATTACATTTACCATCATCTAATGCTCAATTGCATCTAAAAAAAACTATAATAATATAATACTGCTAAATGTAATCTTTAGCAAATCTCAGAATGAGTATGACATAATGTTGTGTTGCCAAAATTACATTTTAATTAAATTCATTATCTTTGTAACATAAAACAATTACTTTTCAGCGTTTACCTTTAATGGATATAGTATAGAATTAAATATCGACCACCACCCATATTTTTGCATTGCTATGCCCTTGCCAATGAAATAATGATGTAAAATTCTGTGAAACACAATTTAATCTCCATCAGCTTCACACACTTCAATCAAATGGTTAAAACTTTTGTACGGAGTGCATATTTTTCCATAAAGGATAATGGCCTGAATCCATTTTTTCACAAAAAGGTTCTCAGAAATAGAAAGGGAGATTGCTATTAGAGTAATTATAATCATATATCCCACTGGAGAGAGTTTAAGAATGAGGATGTTAATGAGAGAATAATAAGTGTGGATGGTTATGTACTGGGCCTGATTTGCTTGCTCTCCACTGGGCTATTATCTCCATGGAAACAACCCTGTTTATCACTGCGGAAGAAATCTAATAGAGTCTCTATGGCTAAGAGGAAGAGATACCTGCATTGGGAAAGGGCAGCTTCACTGGCATTATAAGTGAATTATCTTACACAGTGGCAGGTCTGTTGGGCCACTGTGCTATTTTGGCCCTATCTTAGCCCTTTTGTCTTGAAGTCATGTGTACATACAAGTCATTTTAGCTTGTTTGTATTGACTGATATATTGATTCTAGATGGTATGCTATAGGCCTGCTTAGTTTTTAAGACACTCTGTTTGCAAATGTTTTTCCTTAAATGAGTGTTCAGAATGCTTGCCTTTGAAGCTTTTCTTGTGGAGTGGCTCAATGCGCTAGTGTTGATTATGCTGTTGAGATTCAATAATGAAGCGAAAGGTAACAATAAAGGTAAAGGGAGTCTTTGTGGACCAGGCACTTTGATCTGTTCTGCCCTTTCAGTGTGTGTCATGCATTCATTTGGCAGTATTCTCATTCACATCGTTAGATCATGTTTCCACTCCACAAATATCAGCTCCGGATGCCAAATCATGTCAGAAAATATCTGTTTGGTCTGGTAACAGAACAACTAGATAGCAAAATTGTCAAATAGCCAAAACTCATTAACACAAAGTCTTGTCCGGTACCCAAAACTAGACCGCAAACTGTTCTGACAACACGTGTCATCAAAGTCAGGTTATACAAACATGTTTTATGATTTGAAACAACATCACTCATTAGGATGTGCAGAAATGAAAAATATTTTGTCTATTAAGCTATTTATTTTGTTAAGGAAAAATGTAAAATATTTTGTAGTTAAGTGGCTTTCAAACCAGTGAATGCTCTGGGTTGCTTTCGCTTAGGAGCAAAACATTTGTGAAATTTGTAATATATATTATATAGTGATCATTTTGGCCATATTTCTGTAACGTTGAATGCAGATGAAGGAGATCGCAGGTGTCAAGAGTATAAAAATAAACAAAGTCTTTTAATCATAAACCAAAACGTGGAGTAGTATCCAAATATACTCCAAACAGAAAATTCATTGAAACATGCAACGATAATGACAGACAAAGACTGACTAACAGAGGGCAACTTAAGTAGGGAAGACAATTACAGAAAACGAGCTAGACACACCTGAACAGAATACATAATTAACAGAAACAAGTACATGGGAAAACAAAGGGCACATGGGGAAAGACAACAAACAGCACATGTTACAGTTCGCCCCCTCCCGGACAAGGCTCAAACTTGCGCTGTAAATAACAACAGCGGAGGGAGGGCGGGGGTTTTGGAGGAGGGCGAAAAGAGGAAGAGAGCAAAAAGAAAACAGAACACAAACAAACTATTACAGTCCAGGGTGGAGAGGATGGTGGGAGAAGCCAGGGCAGAAACCGGAGTATGGAGAGGCAGAGGATGGTGAAGAGGCCAGCACTGCAAAAATCCCAGGGCGGAGTCGATGGAGCAAAGAGCCATGGAGGAAGGGCTGACGACTCCAGGGAGCCGGGTGATGGAGATGCCGCAGGTGGAGAGGGAGCCCAGGATGGAGTTGAGCAGACAGAAAGCCAGGGTGACGCCGATGATCCAAAGGGCTGATGCGGAGCTGCAGGCTCAAGCGACCAAGGCCGAGCCGGGGACCTGAAGGGGTGCAGCGGAGCTGGAGCGACTGAGGACAAAGGTGGAGTCGGAGGGAAGGAGGAGCCTGACGGAGATGGCAGGACGAATGGCGAGTCGGCAGCCGGGCACTACCAAAGAGGACGGCTGACAAAGTTCCCTTTGTGTGGGTAGAGGAGTCAGTCCCAACAGAAGCCGCTCGATGATCTCCACTGGCGTAATGCCCAATAAACTGTTTCGGTCTGTCATTCTGTAACATTAGTCTATAGACCAAGGAGATCACAGGAGATAAGAGTAAAATAAACAAAAAGTCTTTTAATAATTCAAATCGTGGAGTAGTATCCAAAACATTAACAGAGCTTATACATAGACTATTTAATGTTGATGACAGACAAAGACTGACTAACAGAGGGCAACTTAAGTAGGGAAGACAATTACAGAAAACGAGCTAGACACACCTGAACAGAATACATAATTAACAGAA
>JAUCNO010002120.1:0-14097 GCA_032353835.1 Enteromius viviparus
AAAATAGAAACAGCAGGTATGGAGGAAACATTTCAAGCTATAGTATGATCTTCTTTGACTGATTTTTGTATGTGTCTATGCCCATTTTTCTATATGGTTTTGTTCTCTTGCAGAATCTGTGATGGATGACTGGATGAAGAGCCACTGCCCTGAGTCTTAAACTGGAGGAAAAACACACTTAAGATTTTTGTACAGAAATTTTGATGAGCATTAAGTTTATTTTAATCAATCTAACCATAAAGCATTTTGTGAAAATACAATCAGAACAACAAAATAAGTAGACATATGTTTTTAGGAGCGGAGTAGCACGCCAAATAAAAATGAGAAGTGGACTCTGGTGTATATGACACACTTGTGTTTGGCCTACATATAATATCTGGTTTTTGCATATCAATACCATGAGTTTTTTATTTGGCGTGCTATTTATGCACACGTTCATGAGATCCGGTCTTTAAGGGTTAGGGATAAGACAATTCTGCCTTGATCTAAAAAAAACTAAAAGCATTTTCTGAATTATTAAGAATTCTGGTTATTGAATAGAAGTTTACAAATGCAGAATTCCTTTGCAATCCTCTTACTCTATTTCTGTTTTTGGGTCTAAATGATCTCTGAATAAAAAATATATATATATTGTGAGGAATCTATACTCCAACCCTGTATTTTTAGTGATGTTTAAATATTTACTGCATAGTGGATATGTAACCAATGCCTAACCCTAAGCCTAAACATATAGTTAATACACTCACTGCAACACACAGTGTTGTGTGTTCACAATACACAGTGAAAAATAACACAAATATAATCACACTGTACACTTCTTAAAAGCATTGTGCAAGAATTTTAAAAACAGGAGCATGATTTCTGGTATATATATTTTCCCCTTGGGAATATTAACAGAAATTTGCGAAAGAGTTTTCCAGATGCAGATGTTTGGATGACAGCTTTCTCTATGAACATTTATTCGACACCAAATTTGAACCACTGTTTTTTATAGGCCTACTTCAGACTTTTCTTCTCTGTATAAACTAAAGCTAAAGTACTGAATGATAAAAAATATAAAAATATATACTTTTTACATCTTATTTTTTTTAATTATTATTCTTTAAATGATATTACAATAATATACTGTGTATTTAGGCCTATTGTAAATCATAGCCGATATATTATTAATGTCACACCGTCACTTTCACCTGACCCCAGATCAGCACCCACAGACAGCACACCATCTCAAACACCTGCCACGCGCTCATTATCTCCTAATTACTAACACCTGGACTACCTACTATAAAGCTCAGCTCAGCCATTCCCTCAATGGGGGAATTTGTTCATTGTCAAAGGATCTGAGCACAAAAGACTATTTGAGCACCGTTTGCATTGACTTTCACGAAAGACTGTTTGAGCACAAAAAGAGGTCTGGAAATCACTAAGGACTGTCTGAGCACTAAGAACTGAACTCTACAAGACTTTAAGTATATTGACGATTTACTTACCTGAATGATTCTGTCTTCCGAGTATGATGTTCTGTTTGATGAAATTAACCTGAGTTACTTACCTGTGATGATTCCAACCTGTTTACAAAGATCTGTTATGTTACTTATCTAAAAACTCACCTGTGAATTGAGAACTTGTTGAGATTAATAAATGAACAAGCTTTGATTTTACTCAGTTGCCCTGTGATTCCTGAGCGTGACAATTAACAGATGTGTTTTTGGTTTACATTCAAGAAGGCATCTGTCATGGAAAGATCTTCTGTCTTTTCAATGTCAGTTCTGCAGTAATGTGTTAATGAGAACACCACACTGTATAAGGTTTTCAAACAAAAATGTTTGTGACAACAAAAATAAGAGACACACACATGCCTTGTGTTTTCTATCCACTTTTATTTGTAGTTTTCATAATGGCAATTGTTATTACAAATATAGATTGTGATATATAAGTTAATTTAACAAAGGTTTCTATCAGAGATCGTTCACTCTGAAACATGGCGCCAAAGGCAGCCTGTGAAAACCTGTTTAATTGCCTGCCATGATCGTTCAAAGAAGGCCTTGATTCTTTTCTTGCTTCTGCTGTTAATACCCTCTGTAAGATCGGGCTTGGTTAACCGAGGAGTGACCACGTCTTCAGAGCTTTCCTCCTGGATGTTGAGAGACTGATGATCAATGATGGCGATGTCATCTGGTCTCTGTCTTCCAGTCCCTGTCTCCGGTTCCTTCATAGCCTTCCACTCCTCCTTCTGTAGCTCATATTCTCTCAGAGAAATTTCAGACATCATATTCTGCTTAAAGAGAAAAGAAAAAAAATCTGAAACTAAATTTAAACATTTCTCCAATGATCACTGAAGTATGTAATTTTTTTGTTGTTGTTTTTCCATATAACTTGTTTGCAGTTGGGGTTTTTTTTTTATTCAATATAAAGTATTATTTATTTCCTGATTTGTGTAGTGATAAGACATTTAAAACTTGCAAACAAACAAATAATCTGGCATGAAAAATTGTTGTGAAAACACAGGTGCAAGTCATCCTTTTAACCACCAGATGATGCCACAGTGCCATGTGATGAAAGCTTAACAGTAATCATCCTTTTTACTGTAGAGTTGTAAGAGCTCCGTTTGCCCATCACTAGGGGGCACTAGAGAACCTTCCACCAAGGCTTCTATATGAGTTTCAAACCTGTAGTTCAGCTCGTTGTTTAGCTCAAAGAGTAACGAGTCTGTTACTCGAACAGAGATCATGGGTTCGAAACCAACAACGACCCATTGGTTTATAAAATATCTTTCTTGAATGCGATTACAATTGACTTGAATAAACCCATTAATATCATATAAACAGACAAATCAAGAGAAAAATAACAGTACAATAAAATAAAAACAAAAATAAAGGAAATATTTTTTACCTTGCCCGGGTTTGAGGGAGCAGTGCTTGTCTGGTTTTCAACTTTCGGGTATTCTTGTAGAAGAGCAGGTCAACGAAGCTGAAAAACTGAGCTCTCCATCAATTCTTATAAGAGTACATTGCAGGTAATTTAGAATTTGCACCTTGCTCTTTGTTTTCCGCCCAAAGGAGGCACTAAAACGACCTTTTCTATATCTCTCTGACAGACAACTGGCATAGTGTCGTGGTAGTTTTCTCCTACCATGCTAATATCCGTACGTCTGCAAGATGTCAGTTTAACATACATTCCATATCATAAACATCTAAAAGACATCTAATAGATGTCTAAAAGGAGATGACCAATAGACGTATTGCAGATGAGCAAACAACCTAGATAATAGTCTTGCAGATGTAAATGCAGATGTCAAATAGACGTCTCCTATGTATGAGCTATCGGGGTATTAAAGACACACTGGTAGTCATATAGAAGGAAATTTCTCCCTTATAAGTGGCACTCAAGATATGAACAATGTGGAAATGTGCTATTTGAAATATTTTTATTGAAATAATACCATTTGAAAATGTTTAGAACTTCCTAAACATACTGTAAAGAATGCTCATCAAACGGCACCATCGAGGTACAGAAGTTACAGTGTTGTGCTTATACTCATTGTATATATACCCACTTGACTGTTACTGTAGCTCAACTTTAGCCTGGGCTCTGGCTCCTCAATGACCAGATTCAGTCTGTGTGTAGACAGAGGCAGGGCAAATATCAACAAGCAGCGACGAGAGCTTGGGGGAATTTAGACAGTGTAGACAGAATGAGTTTGAGTCACGCTCCATTCCTGTGACACGACGGTAAAACAAACCCACAGAGGGTGCGGCTGTAGTCTTGCTAGGTACAACATCTCCTGTGTGCTGTAGCCTTCAACAGATCCTACTTGACTTCATTTGGACTATTCTCATAGAGGACAACCTACATGCTCGTTTGACAACTAATGTTTGAAAGGCCAGGAAGATGTTTGGTGATCATCCAGTGAGTACATACTAAATAAGGTTAGCTGACTCCATAAACTAAAGTCTTACATGATAAAACAAGAAACACTGATTCGTTTTCTGATGTTTTAACTTCAGTGTATACATTTAATTTCTAAATTATTACAAAAAAATTTAACATAAAAATTGTGTGAGATTGGTTTAGTTGTTCTTGTGCGACACAGAATAATAAACTGTGTTATAGAGTGAATGATTTCTGTTGTAGTTTTTCAACAAAAGAAAATAAAAAGAAAGTGTGGAATATTTCTGACTTTGTGTTTTTCTTTAAAACTACGACAAATCTTTCATATTACACCAGAATATTCTCTGGGTTATTTTTTTAACCCAAATGCTGGGTTGAGACCACTGGGTAAGGACACTGGGTTGTTTTAACTCAATTTTGGGTTGAAAACTGGTCTTGATCCAGAACCCAGCGCTGGTTTCACGCACGTCACGATAACGCCGGAGAGAACATTCGAGAAGCCGCCATTTTTCATCGTCTCGAGAGGGACGCGAGTGAAATATATTTATGGTAAATAAAGTTAACAACATATAAGGTCAGGATTCATTGTTTGTGTTCGGGAGTAATTCGAGATTTCATGGAAGTCAGGAAATATTGAAAAATGAGGCTACGCAGTTTTTGCCTCAGAAATCAACATTAACAGTCTTACTGAACATTAGATATATAACAACCGCGAGTGTCTTATATCATATTTACATAAGATTTTACGATATTTGCACTTTTTGAGGTGTTAATAGACGGTTATTAAAACATTTACTTCTAAATGTGTTATCTAATGTTTCGCGGTTAAACTGATAGGAAACGGCGTTATAAAGACTAGCGGAATTATTTTGAGGTTGATAACGTGATGATTGTTAAAAGTAATTCTTTGCATGCAGTATTTCAGACTTGTTGAGCTCGTGTCTTAATACGCCTTGTTCAGCCCGCCGCCATTTTATGAGGCTGTGAGTGTTGGGTAAAACACACATGTAAACCTTGAGGACATGTTAAATGTGTGAATCTGTTACTGTGTACATGAATAAAAATACATTACGTTTTTCTCTAAAATTATTACCAGGATGTGATGTTTCAATAATATATAGCACTATTTTAATACAGAGAATATATTATTAAAAGGCTTGTATTTGGAAATGTATGATTACATTGAAAAATAAAAAAAAATTTCATGGCAAAGAAAGAAGGTATTTGATTGTCTTTTCTATAGTGTCAGATCTGCAGTAATGTGTTAATGTGAGAGCCACACAATGTATTTCCAACATCAACCTGGATGCTCATTATATTCTGTAAAAGTTTCTTTGGCATCTTTGCACCAGAAGCAATGTTTGTCCAAGACATCTTTAAAAAGAAAAAAATCTTCCACATGTCTCGTGCTTCCAATTTTTTATTTATTTTTTCAACATTTGACACCAGATTCACCACCACTTTATTCTGAATCATCGGCAGGGGTTTGTTCACTCACGGACAGACAAGAGAAAAAAGCAGTCTTAAAACTGGAGAAGATGCTGTAGAGCATGTTGAAGCAAGATGGATATGATTTAAGTGTTTTTGTGCATTCTAACAGCTCTTTGTAATCTGTTTTGGATACACGTCCTTTCTTTAACTTTGTGATGCCTGAGTATATCCCCACGCACTGATTGGATCCCGAACTGAAAACAGGATTGCCACTTTCACCTGGCTGACCTGCCCTGGACATCAGAAACACATTTCTTTGGGTTTCCTCATTCATGCCAGAGGAACAAGTGATATCTTTGCATGTATGCCTTCGGAGATTCCCCCGGCTATCAAATGTGTAGAAATATAAATCCCTGTTCTTACAAGGTGCACAAATGCGGTCAAGTAAACCTTTTCCTAAAACCTCTGTTTGCCCCAGTAATTCAACAAGGCACTGATCATTGTCATTAAAAATGTGCCATTCTTTAGGATTCTCTGCTTCATAAATCAGAACAAAGTCTGTGGTGGGAAAGAAAACATATGCGTCATACAGAGAAGCGTACTCAAATGTATGATATGCCGTCAAAATATAACCATTCCCCAGGTAGACTCCATAGCAGGACTTAAGACTCTTCTCTCTTTTGAGTTTGATCAAGCATACTGGCTCTCTTGTTAACCGCAATTCATTCCAGTCTGTGATATCAGACCGCCTGATGAGTTCTCCATTTCTGTATACCAGTGGACCTGGATTTGATTTTAACATCTTAAAGCTAGCTTCCACGTCAGAGGAGCTCATGCAAGGAACAGTCAATCCTTCGTTTGTTATGCTGCAGCTGAGAGACACATCATCCTCGTGGTTTGTTGTATCAGCTACAAACACAGCCTGAAACACAGAACACACATATGCACACTGAACACTTATCTGTCACTGTGAGAGATGGTACTTTGATGCTTTGTATAAAATAATTTACTCATAACTGTATATGGTTAGTTTTTACCTGTCGCATGTTCATGAATGCAATTTTTGTATGCGTTTTTACTTTGGAACCTTCTCTAGCTGTTTCACTATCAGTGGCCTGAAATATACAGATAGGCTATGTATGAACACAACTAAACCAATCAATGTCATGTCATGTAGATGAAAGCTAGTGCTGTAATTCTTGATAGCAAACTAATAACGCTGTGAAAAAAAAACATTTCAACCCTCAGCCATTTTTAACCATTTGAAACTTTTGTTAGACACCTGTATTCAAAGAGAATTACATAGCATTCAAGGTAAAAAAA
This sequence comes from Enteromius viviparus, assembly GCA_032353835.1. Taxonomy (NCBI): domain Eukaryota; kingdom Metazoa; phylum Chordata; class Actinopteri; order Cypriniformes; family Cyprinidae; genus Enteromius; species Enteromius viviparus. The sequence continues at coordinate 6,646 of JAUCNO010002120.1, forward strand.
AAAACAACAAAAAAAAAACTGTTATGAGAAGATCATTTTAAGCAAGGGAAAAGAAAAAACAAATCTGAAACTAAATTTAAACACGTTGCCGTTATAACTGAGGAATGTCACTTTTTTGTTGTTGTTTCTCCATATCTCTCATTTGTTTGCTGCTGGGTTTTTATCTTCACTTTTCCATTTGTGACAGCAATGACATTGCTGAGTTTATATTCCCGAAGTCAGTGTAAAAAAAAAAAACAACCAAAAAAACCCAGTTTCCTTTTCCAAAATTTTAATTTAATATAAAGTATTATTTATTTCCTGATTTGTGTAGTGATAAGTCATTTAAAACTTGCAAACAAACAAATAGCCTGTGATGAAAAACAACAACGGTTGTGAAAACACAGGTGCAAGTCATCATTTTAACCTCCAGATGATGCCACAGTGCCATGTGATGAAAGCTTAACAGTAATCATCCTTTTTACTGTAGAGTTGTAAGAGCTCCGTTTGCCCATCACTAGGGGGCACTAGAGAACCTTCCACCAAGGCTTCTATATGAGTTTCAAACCTGTAGTTCAGCTCGTTGTTTAGCTCAAAGAGTAACGAGTCTGTTACTCGAACAGAGATCATGGGTTCGAAACCAACAACGACCCATTGGTTTATAAAATATCTTTCTTGAATGCGATTACAATTGACTTGAATAAACCCATTAATATCATATAAACAGACAAATCAAGAGAAAAATAACAGTACAATAAAATAAAAACAAAAATAAAGGAAATATTTTTTACCTTGCCCGGGTTTGAGGGAGCAGTGCTTGTCTGGTTTTCAACTTTCGGGTATTCTTGTAGAAGAGCAGGTCAACGAAGCTGAAAAACTGAGCTCTCCATCAATTCTTATAAGAGTACATTGCAGGTAATTTAGAATTTGCACCTTGCTCTTTGTTTTCCGCCCAAAGGAGGCACTAAAACGACCTTTTCTATATCTCTCTGACAGACAACTGGCATAGTGTCGTGGTAGTTTTCTCCTACCATGCTAATATCCGTACGTCTGCAAGATGTCAGTTTAACATACATTCCATATCATAAACATCTAAAAGACATCTAATAGATGTCTAAAAGGAGATGACCAATAGACGTATTGCAGATGAGCAAACAACCTAGATAATAGTCTTGCAGATGTAAATGCAGATGTCAAATAGACGTCTCCTATGTATGAGCTATCGGGGTATTAAAGACACACTGGTAGTCATATAGAAGGAAATTTCTCCCTTATAAGTGGCACTCAAGATATGAACAATGTGGAAATGTGCTATTTGAAATATTTTTATTGAAATAATACCATTTGAAAATGTTTAGAACTTCCTAAACATACTGTAAAGAATGCTCATCAAACGGCACCATCGAGGTACAGAAGTTACAGTGTTGTGCTTATACTCATTGTATATATACCCACTTGACTGTTACTGTAGCTCAACTTTAGCCTGGGCTCTGGCTCCTCAATGACCAGATTCAGTCTGTGTGTAGACAGAGGCAGGGCAAATATCAACAAGCAGCGACGAGAGCTTGGGGGAATTTAGACAGTGTAGACAGAATGAGTTTGAGTCACGCTCCATTCCTGTGACACGACGGTAAAACAAACCCACAGAGGGTGCGGCTGTAGTCTTGCTAGGTACAACATCTCCTGTGTGCTGTAGCCTTCAACAGATCCTACTTGACTTCATTTGGACTATTCTCATAGAGGACAACCTACATGCTCGTTTGACAACTAATGTTTGAAAGGCCAGGAAGATGTTTGGTGATCATCCAGTGAGTACATACTAAATAAGGTTAGCTGACTCCATAAACTAAAGTCTTACATGATAAAACAAGAAACACTGATTCGTTTTCTGATGTTTTAACTTCAGTGTATACATTTAATTTCTAAATTATTACAAAAAAATTTAACATAAAAATTGTGTGAGATTGGTTTAGTTGTTCTTGTGCGACACAGAATAATAAACTGTGTTATAGAGTGAATGATTTCTGTTGTAGTTTTTCAACAAAAGAAAATAAAAAGAAAGTGTGGAATATTTCTGACTTTGTGTTTTTCTTTAAAACTACGACAAATCTTTCATATTACACCAGAATATTCTCTGGGTTATTTTTTTAACCCAAATGCTGGGTTGAGACCACTGGGTAAGGACACTGGGTTGTTTTAACTCAATTTTGGGTTGAAAACTGGTCTTGATCCAGAACCCAGCGCTGGTTTCACGCACGTCACGATAACGCCGGAGAGAACATTCGAGAAGCCGCCATTTTTCATCGTCTCGAGAGGGACGCGAGTGAAATATATTTATGGTAAATAAAGTTAACAACATATAAGGTCAGGATTCATTGTTTGTGTTCGGGAGTAATTCGAGATTTCATGGAAGTCAGGAAATATTGAAAAATGAGGCTACGCAGTTTTTGCCTCAGAAATCAACATTAACAGTCTTACTGAACATTAGATATATAACAACCGCGAGTGTCTTATATCATATTTACATAAGATTTTACGATATTTGCACTTTTTGAGGTGTTATATACGAGTAGGCCTATATATTTAGCGCCATTTTATTGTGTTGTATTTGATATGAATATAGAGAGGTGAATGTTTACTATGCGCAAACGGATTCTGATATTTCATTTGTTTATTTCAGACTATACCACACATGCCACCCTCTGAAACAGTAAACACTGGATGATGTACAAGTAAAGTTAACATATAAACGGTAGAACAATCATCTGTCTCCTGTCGCACTTCTTACTGGAGTTCCGTAGCCTTTCACAAACCTATAGCAATACAATCCTTTACACTCTGTATTTTATTACCTGGCCACCTGTAAAAGAATGAAATCTGGCTACAAACCGTGAAATTATGCTAAGTAAACACAATTAAATAACTATTACTTTGTAATCTATAACTTTGCAATATCGTGTTCTGCTCCCAACACAGAAGCACTGCAGGTGCGTGAGGTGACAATGTGTGTCTGAATCATATCCTGGCCTGTTTTTTAGTAAATTCCTTGTGTTTTCTGAGTTTGGCTCCATTAATTGAAACTGTGTCCCAAATGCCAATGGGAATTGGCCAGTGGTTTTTGCATGCCAAGCCACTCCCCGGATCATACAGGTGGAGGATGGCGGTGTGCTTTCTACTTCGGAGCCGATTGCTTGAAGTGGACGTGATCCACTGAAGCCAGTGGTGTCGTGGAGTTTTTTGTGGTGAAAGACGAAGCCCACTACAGCGTGATACTGCAGATCAACGGACACTGCACAACGGCGGTTCTTCCCTTGGCAGTCTCGAATAAAAGCAATCTGCAGGGTGCAAAAACATGTCCTCCGGGCTTTTCGACTGTGAGCTTCTGGGTGTGGGAGTTTCCTTACATCTGATTGAATTCTACCAATCGTTTTAAAATTATAAAATTGTATAATTTATACAGAAAAATATTTATTATGTAGTTTTGTCAGTAGCAGTAAAATATGCATGCTTTGTGTACTAAAATGTTTAGAAATGATTATACCCAAGAAACCATAGACTATTCTTTATGCTGCTTAGGCTTTTGTGTTGTATATCGGATAGTTTTTTCTCTTATTCATTGAAAGTGCAAAATACTGATATAAAAGTCATAAAATGACTACAAAGTCAAAACTTTTTTGTACTTTTTTTAAAATCTCATAATCTTTAACATTTTCACTTGTATAAATATTTTATAAATAATTGTATTACTAAATACATTTATAATCTTATAATTGTTTAGCCAAAGCAGTCGTGGCCTGATGGATACAGAGTCGGACCTGTAACCCAAAGGTCGTGGGTCTGAGTCCCAGGTCCCGCAGGAATTGTGTGTGGGGTTAGTGATTATCCAGGGCTCTCTCCACCTTCAATACCATGACTGATGCGAGACCCTTGAGCAAGATACTGCTCCCTAGGTGCCGCAGCATTGGCTGCCCAATGTTCCGGGTGTGTTTACGGTGTGTGAGCGTGGTTGATCACTTCTCACTGCACTTGGATTGGTTAAATGCAGAGCACAAATACCTAGTATGGGAAACCATACCTGGCCAGATGTCACTTCCTTTCCTTTCTTTTATCTGTCCATCTGTATTTTGTACCTCTGACATCAGATTTGACCACAAGGTGGCGCCAATCTGCTAAAAAAGACCTGCTTAAGAGTTTTACACACTTCAAAAATAGGCAACAAAAATTAAGCGCTGAAAGAAATGTATTTCCGTATTTCCTTCAATTCTACCCATCGTCTTAAAATGATGAAACGGTCTCATTTATACAGAAAAATAATCTTTATTTAACAGTTTTGTCAGTAGCAGTAACACAGGTTAAATGAGGGTACAGAAAATAACATACACATAGAAAAAAAATTTAACAGTGTACTAAAATTATTTAGAAATGAATAATCCTATAAAGCATAGACTATTCTTTATGATGCTGATTGTATATAGGGCTATTGTGTACATGCGGTTTTGTCTTTTATACACTGGAAGTCCAAAATATTGATATAATACTTAAAAAGAGAAAGTTACAGTTTTTTTATCATAATATTTAATATTAACATTTAGAATGTCATAATTGTTAATTGTCATATATGTATATATTGTCAAATTATGATTTATCTTCTCTTTGTGCAGTAAATCACCTTCATACTTATTACCTTTACAATGACAAATCATTTCTTTCAGATCATCTAATGTGCATTTAATGATGACACCAGCTTTTAACTGAAGTCTTTTTACGAGATACAGGTGTTGGGAAAATGAATGTTTCAGCTGTGTCTGCGGCAGGTGTGTCCAGGGCAGGTGATTTCTTGGCAGACAGGTAAGAAGACTGGAAGGATGATAGTATAGTAGGAGGCGGAGACGATGGTGTCACGGAGCTGCCGTTGTCATGCTGTGGAATCATATGGGCCAAACACCTGCACACACACCCGGTGTCCGTCAGCAGCCTGATAATGTCGTTTCTGAATCTGACGCCAACGAGCGCGTAGAGCAGAGGGTTCAGGCAGCACCTCACGTAGGCCAGATTACGCGTTATGTTTTCCTGAAGGTGGAACTTGGTCCAGTCTTCGCAGTGCTTCAGAGTGGGTGTGGAGATTTTAATCAGGAGCACCATCGTGTAAGGAAGCTGAAACAGGAGGAAAAGAACCACCAGAAGAGCCATCAGACGCAAAGTCCTCTGCCTGCGCCAACATCTGCCTCCAGCACGGATCAAGACACGTCCGATCGCACCGTAACACACCACCATCGCCACGCAAGGGATGCAGAACCCAGCGATCTTAGCTATCTGGGCCCACAGCTTCCATTTACTCACTTCATCTCCCCAAACTTTCATATCGCACAAGAGGACGTCTGAGCCCATGTCGTTCTCCACAGAGCTGAAGAGCAGGTCCGGCAGGCTCAGGAAGACAGACAGTAGTGCAACGCCAACCGCAGACAGCATGCTGTAAAGCAGTGTCCCAGAACTCATCTTCCGCATGGCCTTGGTGCGAACCACCACCAAATAGCGGTCGATGCTAATGCAAGCCAACAACAGCAGGCCGCTGTAGGTGTTGATGGCGTACATACCACGGTTTAATCTGCAAAGCACTCCTCCAAATACCCAGCTGCCGATCAGTGTCTCTCCCATCTGTAACGGAAGAGTCAGCAGAAGCAGTATGTCAGACAGAGCCAGGTAGAACAGGAAGACATCGGTCATGCAGCGCAGACGTAGACGACGGTATAGTGCGAAGGTAGCAATGACCAGCCCGTTCCCAACTACGCCTAAGAAGAAGACGATGAGGAAGACTGTAGTCTGGACAGCAGTAATGGTCAGCTCTTGTTCTTGGCTGGCTACACACAGCTCCTCAACATCAGTGACATTGGCGTCGGTGACAGATTCCATATCAGTGTAATTGAATTCATAATCATTGGTGAAGTGTAAAAGGGACGCTAAATCTTCCGTAGTTGAATGAAAACGCTCCATACCTGTAAAACATGGCAGAAACAATTCATCAGGTTATCATATTTGATGATTGGATTTCTAAGGCCTCTAAATGATCAACATGATCAGAACTTCAATACTCCATTATCAGCTAGCTGGGGATTTTACTGGCTAAAGGCTGAAATACCTGACTTATACACTTACAGACTCTGTAAATAGTGAAAACTGCACATCATGCGCTACACGACCGAGGATCATGCTCTACCAGACTTTAAAGTTGTTTCGATCACAACAAACTCCTGCACTTTGTTGCTAGAAGACACATGACAATTGAATAGAAACCTGTATGTTCTGCTGAACACAAAGGAAGATATTTTGAAGAAAGTTCCAAAAAAAGCTTGATGACACATTTTCTTCAGAATATCTTCCATTGTGTTTGGCAGAACAAATAAATTCATTCAAATTTGGAACTACTCGTAATGATGACAGAATTTTCATTTTTGGGTGAACTATGCCTTTAAGCCTTGAATAGCCCTACACTAAGCGATTTTTGCCCCAATTTCCACCCGATATTACAGTCGGAACAAGTTGAAAGGAAAAGGTTTGATGAGGAAAGTCAGAGCCAGTTTGCAGATTAGAGATGACAGATCTCTAATCCATATATATATATATATATATAGCCTATATATATCTTTGTTTTTGTTTTTTGTAAGACTTCACAAGGTTAAAGTGACGTCAGTGTTGTTGCAGTTTTACACCACCATTGAGCGCTATTGCGGGTCTGGTTTCATGTGAACACTCATCTTTAAACTGAGAGTAGAAAATGCTAAAAACACCAAAGTGCAAACAAATATCTGATCATACAGAGAAACAGTTTTCGTTATTTTTTTTCTCAAATAGTTTGGCTAAGTTGGCTAAATGAGTCATAATTTGAACATTTAATAATAGGTGTGGGATTAAGGCAGAAATGTGAGCAGCTGAATTGAATTGAACCAAAAAAAGATACATTTTTTAGTCAATTATTGTGGATTTTAGCTTTGACAACTATTCCTAAACACATCATTTACACTTCAATGTATCTTTTCGGTTAACGTTTTTAAAAATTAACCAGAATTTATGTCAACTGGATTTATGCATTGTTTTAATACAAAGCTATAAATTGTTGTTTGAGTTGTCATATTTATTTAGGTTGTTGATTTAATTGTCACGTAATAGCTTGGTGTCTTATGCTCAGGATGAGTTTCTTTCTCATAAAATGATGAGTTTTTTTTTCCTTGTGTTTCATTCGGTCTTATGAGCGTTTTAGTGAGTGATCTTTCTTTTGAGAAAGTTGTTGTTTGTGACGCAGTTTATAGGCTAGTATAAGAGTTTTTATCTCCATCAGGAGTAACTGTTTTAGCTGGTATATTATAATTTATTATATATGCCTAGTTATATACATGTAATTAGGCCAAAATGGTTTCAGGTGTACATACTGTAGGCCTATATTTATTTTTTATATTTTGATCAAAGCTTTTGAACGTG
>JAUCNO010002121.1:0-14084 GCA_032353835.1 Enteromius viviparus
AACAACTCAAAAAAAGTGTTTTAGGGTGTTGTGACCCTTTAAATTTTGAAAATTCCCAGTTTATTCCCATAAATTCCTGTTAATTCCCGTTTATTCCCATTAATTCCCGTTAATTCCCATGGAAAGTTTCCATCTTTGAAAATTCCGCGAATTTTGCAACCCTAGTTCCCGATCTGCTCGGACATAAATCAGGGCTGCCCCGATTTAATATCAAGCATGTTTGATATTTAGGATTTAAATCAGGATGATAGTGGCTAGATCACGTCAGTACTTTCGCAAAAGCCAATGTGCACAATACACCACAATACAGCTGCTTTACGATACATGGAGATGAAGAAAACTGCTTCTTTTTTTTGCAACACAACTGTTCAAATAATGTGTCGAAAATGTTCAAATGTGTTGAAAGTGCAGAAAGCTGATGATGATCTAAATAATATCTAGTGTGTGATGCACAGCAATTTTCCAATCTTGTAGTGTGTGCAGTTTGAGATTTGAGGGAAGATAATCTGTAAATATTCTCATTTCATTCAGAAATTAACACTGACAGCTGGAGGTGCGTGGTTAAAGATATCACACTCATGCCTAGCCTGGGCCCGCCCATACTTCCTGTGATGCTACATTCATTTCGCGAGCAAAGTTAGTCAAGCCAAACTGCCGTTTTAGAGCATTTTTTTATTCCCATAACCAACCCGAAACCATACCGGCTTTTAAACATGGCGTGTACCGAGCAGCAACAATCGTTGGACTCAGCTGTTGCAGCTGTTTTGAGAAATTTTCATGACAGGTTTTCTTTGAAAATGGATAAAAATAGTAATTAAAGTAAATAAAGAAATTTTCCTACTGCTTTAATGAAGCTAGCTACATTTGGTTGCGGTGTCTTCAGCAGGTTCCGTCGCTACGCATACATCATCGTAATGAGTGGTCTGATTGGTGGTAGATTCGTCCAGTAGTATACAGAGGCATCTGATGGACGCAGGTTAAGCCCGCCTCCCAGAAGGTGGGTAGTAAGGTAGCTTGGCCAGGCTAATTTTTTATGCCATTTTTACTATGTTTTTGTATCTGTCAAGATCAACCTTTTAACCATTTTTTTTAATAAACAATATCAATATTATTAAAACATTATTTTTAACAACCAAAATCTCCTGGTTGTTAAAAACGCTACCCTACAGCCTACATACATAAAAACAAATTGCCATCCTAAAAACAACTTACTAAATAAATAAATAAATAAAGTGGCTTTTTAAAGGTTCCAGCCCTATTTTGTACCCTTTTTGTGGAAAGTGCCTGCTGTGTTTGTGTATCGATTCATCCCGGCATTGACTTTATTTAGCTTACGAGGAAAAACTACTGGGGCTCAATTTAGACACTCTTTAATTAGGAGGTGACAGAACATGGGCGGTACTCTGATAATCGAGCGGGCATCCGTGTGACGCGCTGCGGCTGAGCTGGACATCGCTGGAGGACACCAACAGATAAACGGCAAGCACACAGCCATTGTTCAGTGCTCACATTGTAATAAACCAGCCACGACACATACATCAACTAACACTCGATAGCATGCTAACACAGCTAAAGCTATCACACTTCCTTCTAAAACCTCCTGGCCACATTTGAAGACGTAATCACATGAATATCTGGTGCACTGCAATGAGCCCAGGGGGGAAAAAACTAACCTCCAAGTCAAAATGTTATTATAAACATGCAGAATAGTAATTGAAAAGCACTTTGATATAGCTAGTAATTAAATAATGCAAACTTGAAATTATTTTTGATTATATTTTAACTAATGCATTAATATTGGAACAATTGAATTTTAAATGCATCATATTATATAGTATGCATTTTCTTAAGTTCTTATACTGAATATTCAAAAGTACATAAATTTAATTAAACTGGTAACTAAATTAAATTAATGAATAAAACAAATTTCATTAAAAGCTGATATTTTGAATAGTTTATTTTTTATTTTTTATATTTTATAAAAGCTAAACTACAAAAGAATTTGACTGAAGAGAGACTTATAATACAATCATATTTTAATAATATAATATATAATATTTAAAGACCGGTGTTATATACACACACACACACACACACACATACATACTTATGAGAAAACATTGATAATAAATAAGAGCACAGAAAAGCTTGTAGGCTGTATGCGATCAGTCACGAGGTTCGGTGCGGTCGGGTCTTATTAAAAGATGTCATCTCAGTAGGCAGTGAAAGATGATGTTGGAACGGAGCCGTGGTGAAAGCACAGGCCTTCTCGAGCAGCAGAGAGTGTCTGATTCTGACTCGGAGTCTCATCACGCTCCTCTGACGTTAACCCTCAGTGAGTTTATGAACGCACATCTGTGCCTCCTTCAGCTTCTGCATCTTATTACTGAAGCTTGGGAGTGTGTGTGATCTGGAGCTGCTGCACGCGCCCCGTCGAGTGTGAGAGATGCATGTTTGGCATGCGCGCACAAATCGATACACTGTTTTTCGGAGGCCTGCCGATGCTCCTTGGACACGAACGCTTGCTGATTTATAGGATTCGTTGCTGATTTTGCTCGTCTTGTGTTGAAAACTCCTGTCAGAAGGCATTGGAGTCATCATTAAATGGGCAAAACGCGCTCAAAACAACACCGGGTTCAGGAGTCCAGAAACTTCTCTGGAGGAAAACTGACTAAATCCAAGGCATTAATTCATCTATGTTTATTTATTTAAGATATGAACAAAACATTACAAACTTTGAATAAATATTTTATAGAATTTAACATATATAGCATTTTGGACCAATCAGATTGCACCGTGGGCAGAGCTACACAGCACAAAGCCACAGCTAAGGATCCATGATCCTCCCGTCTACAACGATATGTACCAAAACTACAGGTTGTGATGTATTTGATCCATGAAAGTAATATTCATATCAGACGACTCAATACTTCTGCACTTCTTCAATGAACTCCACAATACAGCTGCCTATGTGAGCAACACCAATCCCTTCAGAAAACAGCTAGTAATTCACACACACACACGCGCGCACACGCACGCGGGCGAATGTGTTAGCTTGACCTTCGGCTCTCAGCTGAATACATTTAGCTTGATTTCTCAGATCTTTCATGCGTTTTAGGATTCAGATATCTGCAGAGATAAACAAAGGGAACGACCAGCCATCCATCACTTTCAAAACCCGTCGGGCTAAACTCAAGCGAGACTGGCCTCGGCTAGGAATCACTAGCACGTCTCTCCGCAGACGATCTGGAGAACAAGAGCGCAGTGATTTACAGCGCACATGCCTATTAGCTTATTAGCTCATCCGCGTATCAAGGTTCAGATGCTAATAGAGCTTCTGCAACATACGCATGTCACGCTCAAGCTAAAGAGACACAAACACGGGATTAGCAACTTTTGTAACGTCACAATTTCTTTGTAATTATTGGATAAATTTACTAGCATCCAAAATACTTTCTATGCCATTTTAGTTATTAATTTTATATTAAAAAATTTACATATACAAATACAAAATGGTTAAATAGTATGCTAATACTTTACAATAAGATCTGATTTGTTTCGATCAGTGACTATTCTTCACATTGTTAAGATCTGTTAAGGAAGATGTTTTAAGTCAATTTTGCTGCATTTAATTAACAACACTTTATCTTAATCTTCATAAAAACATCCTCCACAAAAACTCCACACGGATCTAATCCCTCACAATTTCCCCAAAGCGAGAGACACTAGAGAAGTGCAAGAGCCGTTCAATTACAGGCTGCGCTCCTAGTTAGCACATTTTATCTCCGGTTCGTTTAGTCAACAGCAATCCACCCGCACAGGCTACACCCCCTTGTCTGTCGACATTATCACCCCCAATCACGCACGAGGAAGATAACGCGTAATTCATCTCTTCATTCATACGGCTTCAACCCATCCCCAACGGCCAGATAAAGACGCCTACGAAACAAGGTCAGGATACGGAGGACATAATGGAGCTAATAAAAACGGATCGCGAGGCGATATTAGGCGCGGAAATCTCGGGATGTCATTCCCTGCAAATCCCCGGCTTTGAGTTTGGCTTCATGCCTCATTTATGACCAAAATGGGACGAAAACCTTAAAATGCACAAAACAAAGGGTGCCTTCAGGAAAACAAACAAACAAGATGAACGGCTGTCCTGGACTCGCAATATCAGACTCATTGGCAGGTTGTCGGTATTTTCCCCCAAAGGCGGTTGGACTTTTAAAACGGATTACTTCTGCATGTCGATTTGTTTATCTCAATATATCTGACTTTCCAATTATGTGTTCAAAGGCAGGAGGCTTTTGGCGATGTTGAATGCGAGAGCACGTAAAACAGTAACACAAAAACACTGGTGGCGTCTCAATTAGTCTAACATTAAAATGATATCAGTAAATGTTGAAATAAATGTTAACTAAGGTTAAGAAGTGCTGTAGAATCTTCATGTTAACTAACTAACTAGCTGTCAGTGTTACTTAATTTTTCTTCACCAAATAGTGATGGTTACACAAAGAACTATGGCTGGGCGATATATATCGTACGATATATTATGCGCATCTCATCAGTAAAGACGGTTCTTTGAATCACCCGCGAAACTCTTCGTGATCTACGGCTCTGTGTATAAGCTGGCGTTCCTTTTAAAAACAGCTCACGGAGATTTAGTGCTAATCAAAGAGCCATCTTTACTGACGAGATGCGCATAATATATCGTACGATATATATCGCCCAGCCCTACGAAGAACCATCAACATCAATGAAATCTTTCCAAGCCACTTCATACTGGAACAACTGTTTTGTTTCGATTATTGAAAGAATAATAAAAAATAATAATTAAAATGAAGAAATCGTGATTTTGTTGCGATAATGTTAGTTAGACACAGACAATATCTCACAACATGATGGCATACGTGATCAACTGCTCAAGTGACATGCTCTACAAAGGACCGTAATGTACGATATTTCAACTAGATGCGAATAGAAGGCGATTTGTCGCAGGCAGTGGAATGAGCAAAAAAAAATAAAAAATGTAATGAACACATTTTTAGAATATCGTTTCACGTTTTTTTTCAAATACTCGAAAACGAAAACTAGAATAAAAAATTATACGATAAAATTTTAAAAAAGCTTTAACCAGCCCTACTGGCAACGAAAAATTTGTATGTTAGTAAAATGTATTTATTTATTTTTTTTTTGTATTGTGCTGGTCTCCCAGAGGGAGTATTACTTTACAAAGGATTACTTCTGGATGCAGTACAAATATTGATTTGTTTTTCTCAATTTATCTGACTTTCCAATGGCAGGAGGCTTTAGGCAATTTCTAATATGAATGTACAAAAAAAAAGCAGCACAGAAAACATTGTCGGCCATCATATCCTGCAAATACAGTAAACATCTTCAGGTGGCGTACTCAATCGGAGGTAACGATATTATCAGCTGCCGTCCTACAGGGCTTGTTTTTACACGTCGAAATGTCATATCGCATGAGGCAAGGGTTGAGGGATGTTGTGCATGTAACAAATCATCTTTCCCTCTCGCTTGAATAGACGAAAGAGTGAACTCCCTCGCACTCGCTCTTTTACGCCCCGCTGACGCAGAATCCATAGCATCCCCGGCTCAGTCGTGTTGAACGCATCCTTGTTCATTCAAAAACAAAAAAACACACAATACAGCTATAATTACAGGGACTTGAAACTGAAATGCCACGCAGGAGTGAACGTAATGTTTTTTCATCTTTACATTTTTGTGCTTTGAACTAAATCAAAAATCATACTTTTAAATCTTAAAACTAACTTTTACTTTGAGAATAATATTTATTTTGTGAATCTCACAAGTTATTTTGCTTAAAATGCTTATTTACTGAAATATTTGTTTATTTGCTTAAATTCTCTTCAGGGTTATAAATATAAAATGAAACTAATATAAATAATTCATTACTGATAAACATGAAATTAAACATGAAATAAAGCAAAATAAAATATTTTAAACTAATTGTATTCATTTATTTATTTAACCTTGTAGCCAAAATGACATTATAGTTTATGGTAAAAAAAAAGAAATATATATTATATATAAAAATTAAAAATTATACATATAATTTAAAAGTATACATATATTTTCTTATATATATATATATATATATATATATATATATTTTTTTTTTTTTGGGAGATGAAATGTAGTACATTTTTGTGAGGCTCACCTTTTAGAATTTAACATACTTATAATGCACAAATAAAATAAAAAAAACTACTTGAGTGAGATCACTCACGTTAATTCAGTACTGACTAGAACAAAAAAAAAAAAGAGAGAGAGATGTGATTTTTATTGAAAAACAGATCCGCGTTTCAGGAATGTAATGAGTTTCCAACAGAGCTTAATCACATGTTGACATTTGTGCTAGTTAGAGGCTATTGCGCTCCCCGTTTCTCTGCTGTCAAACCATTTTGTCATTCCTAATTAAGGGAGCATGGCTTGCATTGACAGGCAGGTATTTACTCGTGTTTAACCCCATCTACCCTTGACTGACTGTTTCATAACTACAAGGCCCCTCTGTCCACACAAATACGGCTCCGGCTCCAAGAGGCCCGTGTTTTCATGCTTGCATTACAAACAATTACACACATCCATCAGCCCTCAAACATTCCCACCCCCGCCAACGTATCTTGTCCTTCCCCCGCCTCCTCCTCCAACCCTGTTCCCCTCCGTCAGCTGGGAATCTACCCCCGATCCTAACAGATGTCCCCTGATTTGGGCGAAATGACAACAAAAGGCCTGGGCTCTGAAAAAGCCATGGCTTTCCCATCTTGCCCCGAGCTTTCTGCTCCCACACAAAGGCCAGCGGATTAGCAGCTTTTAGCACATGAAAAAGCCCCTCATCCTGATAACTGCCCCCTTTCCTGGGCCCTGAGGTTTCTATAGGGTCACTATAAACCCCTTCAACTCTACTTGGTCCCAAACAAAACCCACCGAACCAGCATCTTCTCTTTGCCCCAACAAATTCCTACGCTTCTCCAAGCAAGAGCCCTGATAACAATCTTATACCAGCACACATCACCAAACTTGTACCATGACATTTGGAAAGTGGGATATCTAAGATATTCAAGAGGAATCTACCTATTCACAGGTTTTATTGTTTTGGTTCCACTTAATGACTTGAAGGTATTTTGAAGGAGTCCAATTGGAGTCGCCCCACAGAAAGGTCATAACCACTACAAGTCTATCAAACAAAGATCCGACCCTTTAATCTGGTTCATTGGGGTCTGTTAGAAAATAAGTAGACCAATCACAGATGGCATCTTGACCTCCAGCCATGGAGAACAGGGTGGGGACGGGTCTCCACAACCCTCCGAGGGGTCATAACTCAGATTGAAGCCAGGGTGCGGTGTGTTTATGACAGATCTGTATTGTCTAAACATCCCAAGCTAGGCAGGACGCCCGTCAACCTGGAGTGGCAGCTGGTCATCATACTTAAAGAGCAGAAAATCACCATGGTGGGGGTAAACAACAAGTGCCCCCAATAAAACAGCCAAACGTATCGAGGCCAGTGGGAGGGGTAGAGGTTGGGTGGCGGGTGTAGCGTGGATATAACGCCCTCCTACCGTAATGAACACGTTATCACAGTGGCATCAGAGCAAGCCGAGCATATCATTGGTTTGAAATCCCTTCTTGCGGTGAGAGCTTTAAGCTCAGGGAGCGTGGGGAGAAGGTAGTAGCTTTCGGCTTTATCAGCACCACCGCAGTACTGAGAGCCCAGAGACCGGACAATCAGTCCTGCAGCGTCACGTAGGCAACTGGCCAAGCGTGAGATGAAATTAAACTTTGAGCGAGATGGATCAATCCCGTCAGCAGGGGCGGGTTTGCCTGCCGTCTTATCTCGGATTTGCCACTAACCTGTTGAACAGAATGGGCAACATAGGCCAGAGAGTTCATATAATTTACCAGCAGAGTCTATTCCTCATCTTCAACAAGGCTTGTCGTGGACAATGTAGGAAACTCGTCCGAACAAGGGCTTGATAATTCCGCCAAACTGACCGGTTGTCCCTTGGGGCGTAGCGCAAGGCGGCAACCAGGGCTGAACAGACAGGCCTCGGCTCCTTCTGCTTGGACGTTCATGTGGATGCATGCGACGGTCGCATTAAGACCAGAAGAGCTCGTTTCAAAGACACTGCACTGCTTCTTTTATAACCACCAGACAAATTGCACCCACCGTGAGCTGAAGAGCACCGATTTAGCACTCGGGACAAATTAAGAGGAATAAACACAATTAGCTGGCAGAGCTTAGGCACTGGCGAACATCTCTCTTCCCCTCCCTTTTCTGCTGATAATGTGAGGCGCTGCAGCACAGCTGCCATTACCGCCACCACTGCATCTGCCATTCAAAACCCAAGCTGATAATTGCACTGCTCTCCCTGTTACACAAACTCGCCTAATTTTATCTACGGCTACGATCGCATTGGCACACACGGGTTACAATAACCACCGTGAGAGGGAGCTTTTTGTATAATTGTTGTTTTGATATTTCTGCCACTCCATTTCCATTTCCTGCGCTAAATCTATCCATGAATACAAGGCTGTGCGGAACATTATTCAATAAAAAGGTACTTTATCAAGCGCTACAAGATCCCTAACGCTAAAAGACAAACGAAATCCAAGAGCGAACCTGCTCATTAAAGCATGGCACGCTTTATATTTAGAGTGATCATTAGCTTACTCTAGCTCACATAAACAGAGGGCTAAATCTGTAACGCTAGCAAACGCAAGAGCGCTGCCCTTCTCTTCTCTCTGAAGTCGGGAGAATATTTATTTTGGCGTAGCATGGCCAGAATCTCTCTGAGGCAATGTCCTTTGATCCCTATTTAAAATGGGGGAAAAAGGTTACGGCGATAAGTGTAGGAAAACACAAGAAACGACACCAGAAGGAATAACTTCGCAGAAATGAATTTCAAAACCTTGGGGAAGACACCTTACAGAAGACATTTCACCAGAACTCATATCCTCAGCTCAATTCAATTAACTTTTCGTCCAGAGGTGACACGGAGTGCACACGGGAAATCAAAGTTAGTTCGGCAAACCAAGTTTTTACATCTGCTGGAAAATTCCTTCATTCTGACTTCATTGATTTCGTGTTTGTTATTGCTTAGCCGCAAAAGAAAACTACATGTCTGTAGACCACAGTCACGGCTAACGGCTTCTGTGTGGCTGCATTCCTACGTAGTTGTCTTAACATCTCTCAAGACCTGACAGTGATCAGCTATGATATAGCATCCAATTACAGTGACATTTCAAAACTACGGCACACAAAAGACTGCGAAAAACAAACACGTTTCAGCCATTCATTCTTAAAAAGCTGCTACGCATCTCATGAAAGGATCAATGAAGGCTGTCCTTTTCGAGCGGCTCCTAGAGTAGATCTTCGCCATCAAGCTTCTTGGACGAGACGTCAACAAAGCCTAAAATCTAAATTTCTTGGAGATCAAAGCCAACTATTAAGCCATACTATTCTTAAAAGCAGAACCAGAGCACTCGTTCTGATACTGGGCCCCTGAAGTCACATTAAAGTGATTAATGACCCCTGCATTATCTGTGACTAAACGAATCAAGACAATACCTGCACTATGTATTCATGCTGGAGCCTAGCTCAAACCTTTACTATATGAACTGCTATATTCAGCATGGCCATGCCACAACTAAGCTGAAAGAGAGCATAACTTATAGATAAGCATGCATCTGCCAGGAAAATAGAGAAAATCCTCAACATAATAACTTTGCAAGAAAGACACTTGGTGAATGGAATCAATATTCTCTACAGTAATGACTTTTCACGCTTTCTATTCAAAACCATAATGCAAAAATGTGTAATGTATTATTTTCTACTCTATAAACTCAAATGTCAATGAGACCATTACTTTAAACCTCCAGAAAGTTACTTTCCAATTTTCCTCATTATCTGGGTTTGACTTTACCGTCTTTGTCTTCGAATTCTCAGAGACCTTGAAAAACATTAGTAGCCGTTTTACAAAATAAACCTTGTTTTCTTTTGAAACTGGCATTGCATTCCTGTAACTCAACCAAAAGCCCATTTCACAGATATTAATAAAGCATTAACCTTCTAATGCGCCACAAAGCAAGCATGCACTTTTCAAAGGATGTGACAAATACTGGGGTCATGCTTCAAAAGCATAAAAAAAGAAATAAATACATTAAAATATGTCCAAACTGTCAAAAGTCAACAGACACAATGTATTTTTCATCATTTTAAACTGTGGGTCTTAGGGAACCCAAACAGAAGAAATGCAACATTTCTAACGTCCTCTATAACAATGATGATACCACATTTGTTTGTAATCTCTCCTTATGAAAACAAACAAAAAACGATTTACGCTAATAAAAGTGTCACATAAACCCCAAGCAGAACATGAGGAATACAGCACACCGTATCAAAACCGTTAGACTCAATTACTACAACTTACGTCGCCAAAAACTTGACATAAATAATGCACAAACACATTTCACAAGACACAATGAGATTACATAGACAATGAAATCAAAGTAAAATCTCTAAAATGATATATCTAAATACCAGAAACTGTATATAAAAGTTAAGAGTCCACATGAATTATTTTACGTTTTAAATCGCCCATTACTTACAACAGTTCCACGAGTAACTTTATTTCGGATCGATGCAGACGCGGTACGACCATATAATTCCTCTTAAAGCGTCCTATGTTGCATCCATGGAAAACAGGAGGAAAAAAATCCAAATAACTCCTTGGATACGCGAAGTTTTCAACGGGAGTAAACAATTATCCGTGCCATGTCGACGGCGTCCGTGCGTAAACTCTCCAAGAGCGCACGAAACTCCACGGACGCGCTTCAAAACGAGCTTTAAACGTCGGTCGATAGTCGGTCCACCGCGTCCCAGAGCTGGATCGGATTCTTTTCTTTCAGGTCCCGTACTTCGACTGGGGGTAGGGGCAGTTTGGTAGGGGTTTCTTTAGCCCCCCTTTTCTCCCGCGCACCCTCCCCAAAAGCAGCGAGGCAGGCGAGGGGGGAGGCCTCTGCGCGCTCACGTCACCAATCCGTAGTGAATGAGCGCGCACAGATGAGCTGCTCTGTCATTTGAAACCCCCTCACTAAAACCATCCCACCTCCAAAATAAGAAGATACGGGAGGGAATAAACTGCCCCTAAACAAATTCATTTTGCCAATTTGTTTTACAAGCGTGCATATATATATATATATATATATATATGCAATCAGTCAATACAGTCTGAACACTTAGAACCATGTGATATTTCAGTTTTTCTTTTTTAATAAATCTGCAAAAATGTCAACAATTCTGCATTTTTCTGTCAATATGGGGTTCTGTCTGTACATTAATGAGGAAAAAAAATAAACTTAAATGATTTTAGCAAATGGCTGCAATATAACAAAGAGTGAAAAATGAATTATGTACAGTGTATTCACATGAACATCAAATGCAGCTCATAGCTCCAAAATGCATTTTGAGCTGAGATCTTACTGAAAAATACATCATCGGGTGTTTATCAGAGACAGCATCTGTTTTATTCATGACAATAAATGATGAACGAATAAAATAAATATCCCAATACATATTGTGTTGACACACCGCAATTTAAAGGCCTGCACCTATTACAGCACCAAACAATGAACAAAGGCCTAGTGCAATAACTCATGCTTTACAGAGACGCCCTGGAGTATTGTTTACACACATTTTTCTCTTTATTTAAGGGCCACTGTGATCTCTACCATCATAAAGGGCTGAAGCCCAATCAGCGGGAACGCCGCGTAAAGCGTCGCTGTGATTTTATGTTGATTTGCCTCATGTTTCTTACTCACACTTGCCTAGTTTAATCAGGCTTATAAATCGAATGCTATAGCATGTCCCACGTTCTCCTGGTGGCAGAGAGCTTAGCGTGGTAAATTTCAGCAGGGCTAAAGAGCCATTGGAGGATGCTAGTGGAAATGATAAAGATCACTTAGCACTCGACATGCTCCATCCATAAGACCATAATGAGCATTGTATTCTGGAAACGTTTTCGTCTGCAATTTTCAGTGTGTGGTTTAGCAATATCTATGTAGAACTATATAATATATTTATGTTGTTATCGTGCAGCCGGCCACTCTTTTTAATCCAATATGTAGCTAGATATATATAATTAGGTCAAAACTTGGCGCATTAGCTTCATTACAGCTACAATATGGTATTTTTTTAGAAGATAAACACTTGAATAACAGGCTTCAGCAACCAAGCAAAGCAATACACAAAGCTTAATTCAGTTTAGCATATGAGGAGCTAATAAACAAACAACATGAACTCGCAAAGCACTGTTTAGTGTCACTATAATTTTTTAATAGCTTCCATGAGTAGCTTCAGGGCACTTTATTTAATGGTTGTTTTTCTGAGGCGACTTTGAAGCTGCTTTACCAAAAAAAAAGCCTTTCCTTTCTGAGGTGCTTTCAAAACTTTGGGCATGTTTGACAGTGAGAAAAAGCGATGGGGGCTGATGCTCGTCAAGTTTTGGGGGGAAAACGCATCAATTGTAGGGGGCTTCGTACAGAGCCTTGGGGGACCTCCTTTCAACACGCTACAGAATTGCAGTCTTTCCATCGACAGAAAATGCAGCAGCTTTTATCTTTAGATCCACTGTGTGGAGAACATGCCTCTGAATACACAGCCCCTCTCGTGCGTGTGTGTGTGTGTGTGTGTGTGTGTGTATTTGTCTACTGAAAGTGAACTGATCCATAGCCAGGAAGGAAAGCAGACTGACAGCTATTAGAGTGCAACTGTGCTGTCTTATCTGCTGCCTGATAGGAATCTACAAAGACCCACTGCAGAGATTATGAATTCATTACAGACAGTCCTCACACACACACACACACAAAGGGGTCTACATATTCAGAGTGAAAGCAGAGGTCATTCGTGTTCGCTATCATAAATATTAAACGTGACCGCCTTGTCGCTTTTGAACGAAGGAGAATATGACTGTTTTTCAAAAGATGCAAAGGTGAGGTCATTCAGCGGGAGAGCAGGTTCAAATGCTGAAATGGCTAGAGATGAACTCTGCTTTCTGTAGCCAACCGTCAGTGGAACAAGGGGGCGTGTCTACAACGTGAAATATGACACTCAGGGATGCCTGCGGTCTGCAGGATAACAGCAGAAAGACTCTTAAAGGGACTAAAAGCATTTATCAGAACTAAAAGCTAAAAACCAAACAACGTGCATATTATGAGGTGCAGAAGAAACCAAGGCGATGCCTTTCAGACGGTGCCAAAGAGACTGAAAGAAAAGGGATGTCAGGTAGAGGAGGAGAATGGATTTGGAAATAGTTTACCTAAAAATACACTCACCCTCACATCGTTTCAAAGCCAGACGGGTTTCTGTCTTCCAAGCAACACAAAGGAGATTTAGAGCAGATTTTTTTCTCTCTTTTCCACACAAAAACAACCACAGACTGCCTGCACTAAACTATATTTATCTACAGAAAGGAAAATTAAGTATTAAGGTAATCTATACATCACTTGCACTATATTCCCAGCTTTCAAACATAGCTTAGGGGACAGATAATTTATTTTAGCACAATATGGAATTACTTATTATTAAACTAATAGATACGATTAGAATATATCAGTTCTCAAATATACAGTTTTGTATATTTCATTAGTTTTTGTTTGTTTTAAATATTATAATTTATATTTTATTTATTTTTATTTTAGTTTTAGTTTTATTTACTAACTAAACTAAATTTGATTTAAAACAGTTACCAATTCTTTTAAACCTTTAATAATTATAATATAATATTTTATTTTAACTAACAAAAACATTTACATTTGTAACCCTGACCTTGGTGTATTCACCTACCATTGATGTAAATGTTGGTGTAAAATGTTCCTGTTTTAATATTTAAAAGTGCACAAATATGGATGGAGAACATACAATTCATATGACATCAGAAATAGCGTGTAATTCCAGCCCAGTCGCACATTTTTTTTTCGTGGTACTGACACGATTCTTACTCGACTTTCGTGAATCCAGCACGAAAAGATGCATCCAATCGAAT
>JAUCNO010002122.1:0-14076 GCA_032353835.1 Enteromius viviparus
ATGGATTGTGTATACAGTGCAGTACAGTGCAAGTTTCAGGAACTATCTAGTAAGTTGGCGGGAACCGTTTCAAGGTTATTTGGATAAAGTGCTGTTAATCGATTAAATACATTTACCAATTATTAGCATTTTTTTTCTTAAGGTGCCCCTATTATGCCTTTTCAAATATGATCTTTCATGCAGTGTGTCATGTGGCTGTATGTGAATATAAACTATCTGCAAAGTTGTGACGCCGACAGTGCACGATAAAGTTATTGTCTATCAAAAAAAAGAGTAGTCAGCAATTTGAATCTTTTTCTATTACAGATCTATGCCACTAAGTAACATAATTGCATAATGTCCGCCCACAAACAGTACAATTTCTGCGTGTATTACATGATGTCAAGAAGACGCTGTATCCTATGAGAGTAAATTTGTTTTACATGCCCTTCTGAAAGATGAATCTACAAAGAATCAACAATCAACAACACCTCAGCAGTACAATCTTGTGTTGTGTTCGCGTCGTTTTACTGATGACTGCTTTTCCAATCTTGGAGTACAACGCGATATGCACCAAACACTTGGTCTTAAAAGATGGATCAGTGCTCAGTTTATTTGCTCCCCTGAACTTCTACCTGTAAGTAAGATTAATAATTGCTCATTGTATTTTCATGCAATCTTTCAAAATACGTATTTCTGTATGTTATGTTGTGTAAGAACCCTGCACATATCTTGGTAACTGGCTATCTTGCGTTTCTATAGTTCTGTTGTTCGGCTGTGGGCCTAATGTAGTCTAAACATTGTGAGTGATGTGATTGAACTAGAGTATTTGATGTATTCTCTCAGAAAGCACCTCTAGTAATGTCTGAAAGTATAGTTTTGGTGCAAGCTGTGTTGATAGCTCTAGCGGTAGACCAATCATAAAGGACTGCGCCATCTGACCAATCACAGCAGCGAGGGCTCACGGAGAGGCGGGGTTTAGACAGACTAATTCTTCGAACTGCTTAGAAACGAGTAAAATTAAATCTATTTTTGAAGAAAAATAAAGTGTTTTTTGACCTTGCAAACATGTAAACCTGTTTTAAGAGACTCATAAAACAACCTTTAAAATGGCATAATAGGGGCACTTTAATTAAGATTAATCACACCTAACATTAGAGTTGTTAAATGTACTTTTATAATGCAATAATTTCAAATTCAATCTTATATTAATGTAGAACCAATATATTTTTACTGTCTGTTAAATGGCATCTTTTTAATGACTGAAGGCCAGTATTACTAATATATGATGCCTCTAGGAGAGTCTTATTTTTTTCCTCATGTTTAACCACTGGCTAATGGCAACATTACAGTATAATTGAGAGCTATCCATTTTCACAGTTAATTAATAACAACTATTTGCAAAACATTTACCACTGTCAAGGTGCAGAAAAGTATCAAAGATATTGTCTAAATGCTTTGTTTGCCCTCAGTGGTTCAACTGTAATGTTATAAAGCTGATAATAACCACTGAGGGCAGATGGAGCGTTCAGACAACGTCTTTGATACTTTTCTGCACTTTGACAGAGGTAAATCTTTATCGGTCAACGGGGGACAGTCAAAAGCCTCCCGCTTTTTATTAAAAATATCTTAAATTGTGTTAAGCTTTTACAGGTTTGGAACTACATGGAAGTGATTAATGATGAAATTTTTATTTTGGGATAGAGTAACCCAATGAAACAACAAGAACAAAAGAGCCAGAAGCTGCAGTGGGTTGGCCAACTGGTTTAACCTCATAAGTATTTTAATGACGTTTTATAGCGAATTTAAGGAGAAACACGTACAAACGATCGCAGCTACTGCCAATCTCATTAATAATTACCAATCAGAACTCCTCTCCTCCACCATAAATACCCCTCACTTCCTCTCTCCAGTATCTGTGTTTTTGACTCCCACCGCCTTCCACGGTAGTTCACGATATGGTTTGAGATAGCCTATGGTTTGAGGGAAAAGAAAGTTTCTCATTCCTTCACTCTATCCCTGCCCCCCTCATTATTGCAGAGTACAAAGAAATATGAAATACTAAGTTATCTTAAATTATTTGGTTTATTTATATGTTGCATTTGACAAGGGCTTCAAAATAAAACTGTCAAAGTTTCCCATCAGTAGCAGCTGTTGCTTTATTGAATTGAATATGTTTTGATAATGACACATTTGATTATTAATTCATTCATTCATTCTTCAAAATGTGTTGAAACATAACCTTTTTGTATGTGCATTTTATAAATAACCACACAAAACATAAATTAATGCAAAATTTGTAACTTTATTTGTTTATCTTAGTCCAGTGGGAAAATAAATAACAATAATTTAAATAAATGATCTTGTCCTGGGGGCTGCCTCCCTCGGTTTTCCTCAGTAGGCGAGATCATACAAAATGAGAAAGGAGTTAAGTGCTCCTTTCTGGACTGTGGCATTTTTCACCTGATTGAGAACAAACAGACACAGTAGATCATAACCAACATTTATATTTTTACAGGCAGTGTTGGGAAAAGTTCTTTTAAAAGTAATGCATTACAATATTGCATTAAAAGTAACTAATTGCGTTACTTTATAGAGTAATGCAGTATGCACACATTACTTTGTGTCATATGGGTCATGTTTTGGCAACATGTTTAAAAAAAAGTAACAGTTTATAGTTTAAAGGTAATGCGTTACTTTACTAATTCCTTGAAAAATAGTCACTTGATCACATTGCATACATCAACTAAAAATCATCCAATAGTCCATTTATGGACAACCTTCACAGTCTTCATTAGTACCTCGATTGAGTGAATGTCCTGAAGCTCCCTCCATACTTTCTGTTCTTCACCGTACTTGTGTCTGAGATTTTTTACCTCAGTCATTACATTTGTTAGGCTGGTTTTGATTTCTTCATTATCCGCTTTCATTCTCATATCTTGCAAAATTGTTTCAGTGGTGTTCAACATTCTATCAAGCATCAGAGTCTGACAAGTGCAGGAGGCCTCGGACTAAAAGAAATAAATACCATTAGCATCCTATTTTAGCATTAGCAAGATTCACAACGGGTTGAATACTTACAGTCAACTGGTACAGATGAGATAGCAAAACTGATTTTCCAAACCATTCGATGCCAGTTGTGTGCTAGAAAGCAGACATAAAAGAGCAGCTTTTATGAATGAACTGCATTGCCCCGTCTTATACCATCAGAAGTCGGCAGCAGACAATACTTACATAAAGCTTTTGCAGAGGTTCGATTTTTTCTCTCATGTTCTTCAGCATTTGCTCTCTGTCATTTTGGGACTGTGGAAGTCTGGCTCCGACAGTACCTTGAAGAGACTCTATTAGGAGAAGCGCACATATCAAGTGCTTCATGTTAAGCCGAGAATACATTTTTGCTAAACACACAGCTGTTAACACTGTTTCGGAACGTGATGCTTGTCAGCAGGTGAGTGATTTTGAAGAGGTTGGGGCTGTGGGTTTATATAGGTGCACAACTAAAGAAGTGCAGCGACATGATGGTGTCAGGGGATGCACATCTGGTTTTGGGGTTTCTGTGACATAATTTCGAAAAAAGGTTTCCTGTATTCCGAAGATATCCTGCCTGCAACTTACCCCAAACCCTATGGGCAGCTTTCATAAGGATTCATACGACTGTTGTTTATTGAACATTGCCATGGTTGCATGATACTTCAAGAAACTGGGTTGCCAGCCTTTTCAGATGAACTATGACTCAGCATACTGAAAGTTGGATCACCATCACAAATACAGTATATACTTTGAAGATTGTGGTATATATATATATATATACATGTATATACCTTCTATAACTTCATAACTGTCTCTTTATTTATATATAGATAACTAAAACATTTATATTTACATTTAAATAGATAATTAAAGCCCTCCCTATAAATGCCTATAAATAAATTAATTTTTTTTTTTAATTATGACATAAAGACTCAAGAAATTGTATATTATTCAAAATAATGGGATACTGAGTCATGATTATGATCAATTCTAATTACATCATACTTATCAGATAAAAAGTTGCTATTATGAAGTAAAAATTGAAACTGACAAAGTTGAAAGGTTATGAGTCACAATCCGTTATGTTGTAATTTCTATTTATTTCACATTTATGACTTCACGTCTTAATTTCAGTTTCAGTTTCGCATTTTTATTTTAGAATTTTGCTTTATCTCATGTCTGGTGTCTCAGTTATGATTTATTATCTAAGTGTTTGCTTTTTATCTAATAACTCATAATTTGGAGTTTTTATGAAGATGATGTGGCAGAAATTAGCTTTTATTTGATATTTTCAGTAATAAATTTTTTCATCCATAATGGTATTCCTTTATAGTTTAATGCATGGCATTTGATTCTTTAGTGATTGCGTAGACATAGATGATGATCTATTTCTAAAACATGCATCCACATTGTTTTTGATACTTCATGTACATGCGTTTACAAATGCATTCCCGCACATGTATTTGCTTATAAAACTGCTTAAAAATAAAATCACACATGGTGCATGTTTAGTATTTTTGATTCATATGCATTTCTATAGCATTGATGGTTGATCTGTGGTTTGCTTAAGGTTTGCTTAAGTTACATTTTACAGTCTGTGACCACACAGTTTTTCAGTTGAATTCCCCCTCATACCTACTGTTGTGTGACAGCGTCAGTTCTCTGAATTTGAACCTCAGAAATCATCTTAAACAAGCCTGTCACTGCACTTAAAACCGTGTAGTTTAAGTCATGCATGGGTTATGCATGATGATCAGTGAGATGAATAGATTTGAAAAATGAAAATGCTTTCTGGAATCACCAGGGGGCATCACTGGGCAAAAGCAGATGCAACTATTTGCATTTTAAGTATTCAAGTAGTTTGCAAAAATGAAAATTCTGTCGTAATTTACTCCCCTTTTAGAGTTTTGGTTACCATTGACTTCTAGAGTAGGAAGAAAAAATACTATGAAAGTCAATGGTGACCCAAAAGTATTCCTAGTAACAGTAATTCCTCAAAATAAGTAAATAATTACATTTTACAGTAAGCTTACATATAGGCACATGTAAGTGGCTATAGCCTTATGATGTTTCTGAGTATATACATTTCTTAAGTCAATTATCTTGTGTTTCATTTTTTGCACTCATGCATATTGTCAGCTGGCACTGAGGAATGTTAAAGGGGTCATATGGTGGTACATGCACTTTTACAAGCAGTTTGGACTGAAATATGTGTTGGGAGTGTGAGCACACAACCACCCTACAATGATAAAAATCCACAGGTAGTTTTCTTTTAATTTAATAAAAATAGGTTATCCCTTCTGAAATCAAGCTATTCTCAAATGTTTGATTGACAGCAGCGTGTCACACAGACTGAACTGGTGTCTTACCTCAGACCTGCCTTGAGTGAGCCGTCATGAGTCAAAGACACAGAGACAGGCAAGACTCCTAAGAAATTAAGGTGTTTTGTTGTTGAATGTATAAATGAACATTTCACTAGTCATTTACCCCCAACATATGAGTGACTGAGGACGCAAATGATTAATGTTAGGTTTGGTTCTGAAAGGAAACGCCCCCTTGATCAACCGAAATACGTTTATGTTCAGGAGAATCATTCATTATCCAGCCTCACCTACAGAAGCAGTGAGTATAATGTTTTTTTAATGAATCTTTGCAAATGGCATTTCCTTATAATGTGCTAATTAGCAAGTTTCACTATGAATAGGCTAAAAAAAGATCCTCTGAGAGCGCCTCAGAAAAGAGGGGCGGGGTCAGCGGAGCTCGTGAGGATTTAAAGGGGAAGTACACAGAACAGAGTGATTTCTAAAATTAGCGTTTTTACACTATCTTTGAGAAATTTTAAAACAAACTATATTACAAACTTTTCATTAAGACCCTAAAGAATCATATTAGCTTGTATAACTCCTTTAAAAGGAACATTAAAAAGGCACTAGCTAAATTTAAAAATCATTAAAGGGTTAATTTACCAATAAAAGAAAATCCTGTCATTAATTACTCACCCTCATGTCGTTCCAAAACTGTAAGACCTTCGTTCATCTCGGAACACAAATTAAGTTCTTTATGATGAAATCGGAGAGCCATAAGACACTCAATAGACAGCAATACAACTGAAGTGATCCCAGGTCCAAAAACGTGGTAAAAACACGAGTAAATATTCTATGTGACATCAGTGACTCAGTTTGCTACGTTTCTGGAGCTGGATCATTTCAGTTGTATTGCTGTCTATGGAGAGACAGATGGCTCATTTGTGTTCCAAAGATGAACAGAGGTCTTACCGGTTTGAAACAACATGAGAGTGAGTAGTTAATGATAAAAGTATCATATTTAAGTATCATTGGTTTTCAAGAAATATAATACAACATTCTTTTCAAGTAATTAAAGTGCAACATCCAAATTGAAGTCTAGTGAGTCATGTTTATATTGAAGTAAAAATCACTTTAAGGCAAGATGGTTATAAGTATGGCTCAGAAAAGTAAAGTTAGTTCAGAGGAAAGGTTAACACACTTAATTCATATTAACAACATAGTATTCGCTTTCTAATAACTACTAATGAGTAACTAAATAGGGAAAACTGCCTGTGGTCTTGGCTAGTGGTTTTCATGATCAGAGTTTTCTTTCATTAATGAGTAACCACACAGGACGAATGGGTAACACAATATTAACATTCTGGTAACGACTATTAACTACCAAGAAACTGATGGAGCTACCACATGCAACTGAGTGTTGTTATGTACAAATAGTTTGCCGCTAATTAGTGATGAAACAATATTCTAAAGTGGCAAATGTTCACTAAAACCATCAGCCAGTTTCCACAAATAGTTTCCGCAATGAATTACAAGAGGACATTTCAGTGACACATTCGACCCCAACCTTTACCATCCTCTTGTCATAGATTAAAAACTATGTCAGTGCGAGGTTTTACCAAGTATATCTAGAATGTATATGAATGGAAGTGACCATGTTCATGTATGTTCATGTATGTAATGAAACAAATACAGTTGGTTGGAGGGCCTTCCAGTCTCCACTCCTTATTGGAAAAGAGAGTGATTCAGTTGTAATTGAGTCACTGACTGAAGTGCTTTCTCCGTGGCCTCTCCGTCTGCGTAGCAGCTCAACTGTGAGTTTCCAGTGCGCTTGCTGTGGTCAGGCTCTTGCTTAGCGCCGCTGATTCTGAGCACAGGAGTCACAATTCACCCTATTTCTCACTCACTCCTTTTTCCTCATTTGTGAGGAGAATTTGAGATGGCAACTTACTCAATCATTTATGTAAGCACTTGTGGTGACGTGGTTTATGATGAAGTTACTGGGCATCAGAGTATTTCCATTTGGTATATGCAAATTAAGCAGTGTGATATGTTTGATATGTATATTATGCTAATAATGATTTATAGATTACTTAACGTTTATTTTTCACCTATTTATCTTTAACAAAGAGATAAATTAAAATTCTGTCATCATTTACTCAAAATTGTTCAATACTATAGCAGTCAGTGGCTACTATTTACAGTTGGTTACCGCATTTAAAAAAAAATAAATAAATAAATAAATAAATATATATATATATATATATATATTTTTTTTTTTAATAAAAAAAAGAATAAACAAAAAAAAAAATATATATATATATTTTTTTTTGTTTGTTTATTTATTATTTTTATTTAAATAAATTCATATAGTTTTTATACCATGTGAATGGTGATAAAATAAAGGCAGAATTTTCACAAATTTTCACTTAAATGCTTGCAGCCTGATTTGTTATTCTAAAAATGTTATTAAACATTACCCAAACACAAAAATAATGACTTTAAACCCATATGGAGCTTGACCATTTTTCTAAGTAGCTCTTTTTTGTTGTTTTACAGAATAAAGCATGAGGGCGAGTAAATGTTTCGTTTTAATTTATTTATTTTTTTTTGCTTCTAACAGGCAAATGTGTTTAACTAAAAGGACATGACTGGCTGCTGTGAGTAAAATCTACATTTCCTAACCTCTTGAAACTCCTAGCTTGCAGTTTTGATGTAACCAGCGTTTGCAGAAGTTGCTTATTGGTGCTTGTGAGGCTAAGAAAACAATAGTGAGAGAGAAAGTTGAGTATTTATTTGTGTACCTAAGTGTTTGTGTGTGCATGCACATGCATACCCCGCGCCCTTTCGTTGCACCAGAACTGAGCATAGGTTGGGTTGTTTGGTGGCGATGTGAGAGAGACGTTTGTGGTCGCGTTTCATGGTACTACGACTTCCAGGAACTGTAGCTATGATGACAGTGACAAAAGCTTGCCATGGGATTAAACACACTGAATATATTTGTTAAGTCATTTGCTAAGTTATTTATGTGTGCGTGTATCTTTCATACATATTTAAAAAAAAAAAAAAGCTATTTCTAAGCATGATGTAATCATTTGCTGTCTTGTATTGTGCAATATTTTGAACCGGAATATATTAGAAACTTTTCAGTTGGATTATAATCGTGCTTGTTGAATATTTTGCGTGCACAGACAGTCAAGTTGGCACATATTTCAGTGCAGCCGAGAGTGCAATACCTGAATGTGAACCACTAGAGGGAGCCAATGAAAAGCAATAAAGAGTCTAGAGGTGCAGGAGTGTGACGTCACACCTGTGACAATATGAATGTTTTTTAAAGAAACATATCTGCTCTTATAAGAGTTTTCAATCCATGATTTTGTCGTTTTGTATGTTTCAATAACCACAAAAGATAAGTCAAAGTGTGCATATTTAAATATAGCAACATGACAGCTTTTTGTGGTAGTTTCAGACTAGACTAACGTGCTGACAAGTACTGTAGATAGAATAACTTCACCACAACTGTACCGTTTTGCAATTGAAAAATACTAAATAGATGACGTCTAAAGTCACTGGGTGAATACAGCATCAGGAGTCATTCTAATGTGCTGAGTGTGCCGTTCCCATGTGCTGTGCGTTGATATTGTATTTTCCATGTGAAGTTAGACACAATTATAACCCTGAACAGCAATTAGAGGCAACTTAATACCACTCATGGTGTAACACTGCTAGATCAGTGCTGTATCGCTTACATTCGCCATTGAAAAGCATTGAAAAGACAAACACAAAAACGCAGTCTGATTTAAACTTTTAATCTATTTCAAGGTTTGCTAACAATACTACATGCACATGCAGCAATGTACATTCAAATATCAAGTATGGCTTATCTTGTTCATTTATGACACTGACAATAAATGATTGCTCACAGAGAGAATAAGGTCTACTACAGTATAATGTCTGATTATAACTTAACAAAATAAATATATATATTTCAGATTAAACTAACTCAACATTTGAAACCGCTCGAATTAATTACAAAATATAAACAAAAATACAAATGAAAATAAGTTATTGGTTTGAAAATTAACACACATACTCACATACAGAAAATAATAAATATGCCTTCAATTATTCTATATTACTCTGTATCCATAAAACTATAATGCATTTTATATAAATATGTGATTTTTTTATATAAATATGTGTATTTTGTCATAATGCCAAGTTACAAAAATGATGCAAAAGATCTAACTAATGCATGTAGGCATTGTCTATTTGCTATGTGAATAGCTTCCCTGAGATTTGTTAAATCAACTTAAAGAAAAGGGAGGTCAGTCCTTGGATGTGTCTTGATGGCTGGAGTAGTCTGGAATCAAATTAATTTCTTTGGAAGCAGTCTGTTATTTGAGGAAGTGATAGTGTTTCTATGACTCAAGTCACTGTGTAAATTTGAACCTGGTTCCTTGACTGCAGGATGTGTGTATCTGGGTGTGTAGAAATGCATTTGCCTCCATACTGAATCCTGATTGATCCGTGCCAGTGTGGAGATCTAGTGGGTCTCATGCTTTCTGCTCCTATTCATGATGTCAGTGATCCAGACCAAAACACTGCTAAACTCACGCTGTGCTTTGTAGAGGTCCTTTTGCCGTAGACACATATGGAAAATAAAGAGGGTTACTCATAAAACACAATGCAATGGGCATAAAAAGAGATGATAAGCTTCTGGGTCAGTGATAACTTCTACATGGTATTTTGCATTGTCTTGTCATATTTTTCAAATATGTGTTAATCTTGACAATAATGCATATATTATTATATATGTATGGTATTTGTATATTAGGTCCCATATATTATACATAGTTTATAAATTGTTATTGTTAAACAGAGTAAGTAAAAAAAAGACTAAGTAAATATTTCTTACCGTCTTAAGATTGTGCTCAATTTTTTTATGTTTTTCTTTTACGCAGGGTGAAAGACTTTGATTAGTCGCCTGTGTAAGGGAAAAATAATACAATTTTAATTGCTTACATTTTTAATAAGTATATTTAATGTTAGTTTTAATAAATACTGTAAAGCTATAGATGTAAGTGATGTCTTACGCATATCTCCACCTGGATCCTCAGCCTTGCCAAAGAATCAGTAAACAGTTTTGGCAGATGGTCAGAGTTCTTGCTCCAAAGCTTTTGAAATACATGTTCATCGTAGATATCCAGCAGTCGTTTGATGTCAGCAACATTCATTTTCTGGAAGGACGTGTGCATATCAGTTTATTTCATTTTCTCAAAAGGATCAAGCCCAACAGATTTTTGTTATGGTAAATTACAGATAAATAGGGAAGACCCCCCACAAAAGGCCAAATTTAGTTTTGTCGTGGTCCATACAAAACTTTTATAACAATAATTATACATCTGCAAATCTGCATCTTGTTGCATATAGTGAAGTAGTTTTGTTTGAAGTTTATGGCACAACATTTTTTTAGGGCATTAGGATATCAGGACAGTTGTCTCACTATATATTATTTTAAAAACATCCTCGTCACTGAATGGTGATGTGTGTATCTATCTTTGTATCTATCTATGTATATATATTGAGATACCAAACATCAGCTGATAATTTCTTGAAATGCATATATTGTTAAAAAACTAAAATACATATAGCTTACAGTTTAAATTGCTGTTGAAGCTCAGGTAAAAAGGTAAATAAAAATAAAAGGTATAATTCTTATCTTACCTTTAAACAACGTTTTTTAGCAAGTTTTCCTAATATTCGGCGGAAGGGTGCATTGTCCTTCTGCAACAACAAAAAACATTTGTTATGCCTGGAATGCCTTATTAATTATACATATAGTAATATACATACTGTAATTGCGGTCCATGCATACTTACAGGCAGAGTTTCCTCGATGAGATCTCTATAATTCTCTATCATTTGGTTAATCATACGTGGAGGAATATTCTGGTTCAAGCAGTCTTCCTGCTTGTGGCCTTGAGAGCAGCACAGGACAGTGAAGAGGGTGAGCAAGGTTACAATCCGCATCCTGGTTCGGTTTCAGAGAGGACTAAAACGTATCGTACAGTCTGTACAGTAGCTCAGTTTGCTTTAAACAACCACTGACATTCATAGCTTATATAGCTCCATCCTTTGTCAAAAAAAAATTCCCACACTTGTGACGGAGTTTCTTTTTAACCTCAAATGCTGAGGATTGCATGCTGTTTCGGCCCTCTTTTTCCTAGCGGGTTCATTTACCTGTTGGCCTATGTGGTTTTGCATTCTAGAGACGAAAGCATCTTGCGAATCGATTACTGGACGATGAAATCTAGGTTGCGAAAGCGTAAGTGTCTTGTGATGCATTCAAACCTACAGCATTTCCTTTGATGTGAATACTGAACTGTCTTGAAACTGTTTAGCTATTGGAAAAATACTGTGTAGAATTTTTTTTAGATATACATATATATATATATATATATATATATATATATATAATTTATATAGAACGTTAAATGACGACGTCAGTGCTATAATAAAATATTCATAGTTTCTTTTTTCAAAAAATTATTATAAAATGTTACAGATTAACCATACAATATATTCTAGTAAATACATTTGACAGATTTAGACTATTTAAAGGCCACAAAATATGACATTGCTTATTATTTTAAAAACTAAAATGATTTAAAGTGACGTTAGACAAGCATTCGTCGTAAATCCCGAACACAGTGTTAAATATATGTAAAAAAAAAAGTCCTCTTGTAAATTTAGATCAGAGGTTACTAATAACTCGACATTTACCGAAACATGTTTTACCATGACAAAGTATAACCCCCTCTTCCAAAGGGCTCAACCACCTTCTCAAACCAGGTCAGCACCTACAAAACTCAGCGAAGAACTCAACCTGACCCAGAAAGAGTTCTCAAGAGCTGCCACAGTATAAAAATACCTATAAAACATGAGCCATTACAATAAACATTTGAGTCAGAAGCGTGCAAGAGGAAGTTCAAAGTTAAAATGTGCATTTATTGGAAGACCACTAGTTTGATCAAGTCTTCTAGTCCAAATTTAACTCAGATGAACTGAGTCATGCTAAATCACTATGAATGAAAGGGAAAAAGCTTCCCAATATCACTTTGTCTTTAACCACAAGATCTGATAGCATCAGAGGTGAAAGCTAAAAATACCCCGGCTGGCTGAACCATTCAGACATGCATTATATTGTAAGTATGTGTTGGAAACTTTCGCTTTTGTCTATGTGTATGTTAACTGTGTCATACAATACACACAAGGAAACATGAACCTGAAAATTCCCATGCCTTTCATTGTCATGTGCATTCCACCATTTTTCTTGCATTTACCCTTCATGTTAAGGTTTTGAAATATCCTCTCTGAGGCATTACTGGCCCTGATGGAGTGCCCAACAGTGGGGTACTTCCTGGGAATTTCACAACACCTCAGACCTGCAGAATGAAGGATAACACAAAAGGGTGGGAATGGATTTTTTGGAGGGTCATGCTGTTTTTTAGATACACATTGTGCACATGCAAAGTGGGTCATCAGAGAATTGTTTAGGCAAATGACCATTAAAATGGGTATGTATTGTTTCATACTACTCTAAAAATAAATAGCCAATCATAAACTGGCATTTGTTTCTAATAAACAGATTTTGTTTTCTTAATGCATGTATCTAGACCTGATGTGAACGTATTGTTGTCTAATAACATTATTTTATTGTCCATGTAATGTTCCTCCTGGGAAATGTTCTTAAAAAATGTTACTACACTATATGTACATACCCTCCCCTCCAAAAGTAAGGCCTGTAGACTGAAAATATTTGGGTTTGACATCAAAAGACGAATATCAGACAAGAGAGCTTTTATTTCAAGGTATTTACATCTGGATCGGACACATAACTTGATAAGATGGCACCCTTTGTTTGAACCCACCAATTGTTCAAGTGAGCAAAATGGTATTGGTACATGTGACTGACAGGTATATTTTGTTTCCCAGGTGTGACCTTACAATGATTCTTCAACAATAATTAGCACTGAATGTCTATGCTGGGTTTTTGTGTGTTCAAACTGCATTTATAGTTAAGAGGTGCAACCAATATGAAAACCAGAGAGCTGTCTATGAGTGAAAAATAAGAGAAGAAGGAAAATCTATCAGAGCCATTGCACATGCATTGGCCATAGCCTTCTCAACCATCTGGAATGTCCTGAAGAAGAAAGAAGCCACTGGTGTACTAAGTAATAGACATCGAACAGGTAAACCAAGCAATACAAACATTATAAGAGCTGTCAGGAAAGACCATAAAATACCCTCCAGAGGGCAGGAGTAAGGGTATCACGGTCTACTGTTCACAGAAGACTTCATGATCACAAGGCTACACCAGAAGATGCAAACCACTTGTTAACAAGAAGAACAGAAAGGCCATGCTGGAATTTGCTAAAAAAGTACAAAGATGAGCCTTGAAAATTCTGGGACAAAGTTTTATTGACTGGCAAAGATTAACCTGACCAAAGAAAGAAAGGATCTGCTCATGTTCCCAAACATACAAGCTCATCTGTGAAACTTACATCCACACCAGGCTCCCTCACAACGATTACAGGGCGTTTCTCAATGTCAGGGAAGGATGCTTGGAAGTCAGAATTTTGAGGATGCTACGTCATCGACATCCGTCAAAGGACTGTTCAAATTTCGAGGATCCTCGGAATTTCAACCAAGGACTGAGTCCTTCGTTCGAAAAATATCCCATACACAGGAAAGGATGCATA
>JAUCNO010002123.1:0-14071 GCA_032353835.1 Enteromius viviparus
TCTGCGTCTTCAGTCACTCAGATGTCGGGGGTAAATGACTACTGCTATGTTCATTAATACATTCAACAACAAAACACTTCAATCTCTAGGAGTCTTGCTTGTCTCTGCGTCTCGGCCTGATGATGGCTCACTCAAAGCGGGTCTGAGGTAAGACAACCAGGGGCGGACTTAGCCATTAGGCAAAGGTTGGCAACTGCCTTGGGCCCCCAAAAGATAAGGGGTCCCCAAAATGCTTTTCACGAGATGCGCATTAAGTATGGACACGCGAATGGTAACGGTGTTCATTACCACAACCGTCTGCGTGTGCGAGTTGAACGTGCTTCGTGTGTATCCTGCTTGTAGCAATCGAAAATATTATGTATCTGAAGCTGACTGCAGCACGAGCGCGAGGTGTCCCGATCTTTCCCGCTGCGCTCCTCTCTCTGCGTCTGCCCCATTCAGCGAAAAACTGTTGCTTACATTAGGTGCGTTTTCGTTTTAAAAAGCATAACTTTAAGCGCATATCCCCGCTTTTTCCACCCTCAAAAACGAAAAACGCTGCAGACCCTGTTTTAGTTTGAAAACTCCGGGGTAGGTTTAATGCCAGTGTAAACGATGATCGTTTTTATTCTAAACGCTGTTTTAAAACCAAAACGCACCGGTGTTAACGGACAAGGGAAAGTTAGTTTTAGGTTTGATATTCGCCTAGGCTGCTTTAGGGAGCGTCTGCAAATTTACGTCTCAGTACTAAACCAAGTACAAATTTCTACTCATTGCGCCTAATTTGACAAGTAAGCACTGCACATTATCTTACGTGTAGCCTGTTTGATCAGTGTACTGTCACTTTTTCATATTCATCCCGTTTTATGACAACAGAAACACAAATAGGCTATATATCAATAAAAACAACTTATTTTTTATTAAATTAAAAGAAAACTACTGCTGGATCTTTATTATTATAGGGTGGTTGTGTACACACACTCCCAACACACATTTTAGTCCAAACAGCTTGAAAAAGTGCATGTATGACCGGATGACCTCTTTAATATTAATCAGACTGTATTCATTTGAAAGAAGAAAGATAAATACCCCTAAGATGGCTAAATCAGGTGCGGGCACATTTACTGTTGGTCAGCAATTTTTTATGGGTCAAATGCAGTGAAATATGGGACATTTAATATGAAGAAAAAAGAAAAAGAAACTAAA
Source organism: Enteromius viviparus (assembly GCA_032353835.1). Classification (NCBI taxonomy): domain Eukaryota; kingdom Metazoa; phylum Chordata; class Actinopteri; order Cypriniformes; family Cyprinidae; genus Enteromius; species Enteromius viviparus. Next base: position 1,186 of record JAUCNO010002123.1, read on the forward strand.
ACTGTAGCCTAGCAAGCTACAAGCTATTCATAATTTGAAGTAGTAAACCAAAAGCTGCTAACAAATACTAGAAAAACATACTGAATTTTTGCTAACGAAAAAAATGTAAATGTAAATGAATCTCAATTAGACTGAAAAATGACATTAAATACCAAAACAAAACATAACTGAATCCAAATCTGAAACTAATCTGTTCATATACTGTACATGAACTATCTAAACAAACAGTTTCACTAGAATGATTTGGACGCTACATATGAGTAAGAGGATCCCTGAGGATAAACTCGATCACTAAATTGAATCCGTCTTTCCAAACGTTTACTGTTTAGGTGAGCATGTTTGATGTAGTTAGGTTAGTAGTGTTGGCACTTTTAGTTAGCAACTTCCCAAAAGTGGTCAAATGAGTTCATACCTCCTTGGCACTCTTCCTTGCTGGTATTGATGCCTGTATTTCCATTTACAAACTGACAGATGGAGTAGAGCCGGCAGCCACGGTGACAGGCATTCATGATGGAGTCCTGGAGAAACAAGGTCAAGTATTGTATTTTTTGTACAATGTAACTTCAAGAATAACTTGAATTGATGCGCAGATGTTTTTATCCAGTGGGAGGTTGTGGTCAAATGGATGTTTTATGCCATATCCAAGATGAGTTCCTGAAAATCATTATGCAAGATGTGACACATAATGGCACATAAGACCCCGAGGATTGATTGTGAGCACCGGATGATGTTTAACGATGGAAGGGCAAAGTGTGGTGGTTCAAATCCCATGGAAGATTGATTCATGACCTTTAGAGTAACAGAAGTCACCTGACCCTGCCATGACCTTTCGTATCACCTTCAGAATTGATGAGAAACTAAATAAAATTAATTTGTTGAGTTGGGAGGTTTTTTCAGCTCTATCACAGACTCCTATGAGCCGGTTCTTTTAAGCAAATGAAAAACATACAGCACGACCCATGTAGTCTGATTTTCTAATGAATTATTATTCACAAAAGCCAGTTAATTATATAATTAGTTGGAGAAGTTATTGAATTAAGCTCCACTTGAAATAAATTAGGATTCGTTTCATTATGAGCTTTGGTGGTACTCTGTAAAAATGAATGAATAAAGTATTCGAGGAGTCATTTCAAACAAACCTTTTGCAAATGAGTCATATCATAATTGTTATAGCTGTATGTTCTGTTGATATCACATGAACTCGTTTTTAGGGCAGTTAAAGCTAGAATCTATTTAGAATTAATTATAACAGATGAACCACCTCTAGTGCAAAGTGATGTAGGCTCTACGAAAAATAAGGATCTCAGTTTCTAAATGCGTTTTTGAAAAACAATTCCTCCACATGATCATGTAGCCTACAAGCTAAACGACCCTAATTGAACGACGTCGCCCTCGGATGAGCAAATATCAGCCCACGTCTTTACAAGCGTTTATGGGCCAACGTCAAACAATAGAGATGCGCTCGCGTGCTTCTATTGCCGCGCTCAGCTTTGCGCATTTAGAACGTAGAACATTCGTTGCGGTTTAAACACATCCGAATGACAGACACAGCCAGACAGGTCTACATGTTGACCGTTAAATACATGCGTCATAAAGCATCGTTCTCGGCCCGTTCTTGGTGGATACAAAGTAACGTCAACGTTTCCATGCGGTGCCAAGAACTGGGACACAGAAATCCATGAATCGATCAAGAATTGGCTCGAGGTGCTGCCAAATAATGCTCCCATCTTTTGCGCAGTGTCTTTGCGCAGAAGTGTTTTGGGTCAAAACGAACCCTGCACGTCCCCAATAGCGATTTTCAATTGCAGAACGACTTTATTTATTCGCATCTGCAAATGGCAGAGATTCTGCTGAACCAGTAGTAAACGCAAAATCCTATTAAACGCATTTTCCACAGGCCGTTACAATATATACTGCAAAAAGCATCTGGTACGTGGCACTTACTTTGGCGGGGCTTTTGTTTTTGATGGACATCTGGCATTGCTTTTTGCAGTAATTGATATCGCCCAGTTGGTTGTCAAACAGATCTGATGATGCCGCCGCCAACGCCACCAGAATCACGGAGACGAGCGCGGGAACGCCGCGCACCCTGCCGCCGAACCGGAGCATCTTTTTTTCCGCAAGAGTCGGTGCACTGGCGCGTCTGCGGGGTTCGGTGCGTCTCGACCGGTCCCTGCCGTAGCTGCTTCGGATCGGCTCTGTCAGCCTCGTGCCTTTGATGCGCCGTGTCGTCACTCCTCACATCATCACGCACGCGCTGCGCGTCTCCGGCCAGTGCATTGCATTGCAGCAGATCGGGTGGATAGAAACAACAGGGGGAAATGTGTCTACTTTAATGTAAATAAAAACAATACAGATGTTTCTTTTCTGCCACATCATGAAATAAAGTTCTAAAGAGAATGACTGGTTGGCGTCAAAATATAGTCGGCCAGCAATTAAACTTAAATTAAAAGCAATAATTAAATATCATTAATAATAACTCATTAAAATAATGTTTTATATGTATAATTTATATAATATCTCAAATAATATTAAAACAATATAAAATACTATTACAATTACAACATAATGATAATGTAGATATATTTGAAATATTTTCTACTACTACTTCTATCTAAAATTTAATACACACACACACACACACACACACGTGTGCAGATTAATGTTTGAAACTGAGTAGCTTATACAACCAGGAACACTACATACCCTATAGAAAAAAAAGTTTGTTTTAATAATTCATCCCAAGAATTATTATGCGCATATGTGTTTAAAGCTTTAAAGACAGATACACAATACACAAGTAAAATTTGAGTAGGTATTTATGGTTATGAGAAATGAATGAAATAATCTCTAAATTATAGTGTGTCCTAACTATTCAGGCATTACACAATTCGTTGTAAAGTAGCATTGGGTGTGGAGCTGCACTGCACAAAACAGATCATTCTAAACTATGCGATGTAGACAGAAATTAATCGTGTGTATTGGCTGTGAAACAAACTTTACATGCACCCACATCTGTTCCTACATGAGGAAGAGCAGACAAATACAAAAAGGAAGAATTTTGGGAAGGGTTTGTTTCATTATTTTCTCTTGTGGCCAACTTAGTATACAAAAAAGAAAAGAAAACACTGGCTGCAGATGCGCTACTAATAATGACTTGTGGCTGTGTGGTAAGACTTGGGAGGAGCTTCAGAAGAATCAACTTTTTCAGCTTTTGAGGTATGCGCTAGATTGATTCTTCTCCAAAATTGAGAGTGGAGGTAAATCTGAGCGTCTTCTCCGCGTAATGGTGCTTTCCAGAACCAGTAATGATGATTTTTACGAAGCTTTCTGGTGATTGAGGCTTTTCATTTTCCGCAATTTATGTGAAGGAGAATGGATTATGCGTGCGCGCGCTCCCATCAGCATGACAAGAATCGAGTTGAGAGCGCGCGCGGGAGACAAATGACAATTTTAGTCATTATGTTTTTTTTTGTTGCGCTTCTTCCATATGCGCTCACAGCACGTAAGTAGAATTTTAAGTGTATTTGAAGTTTACTTTGAAGTAATGTTATTTGAGAAGGTGTCTCATCTTCATTTAAAGGTCTAGTTGGAGATGTTTAGCTATGTTTTCATCTCTCCTGCACGGTTGTGTCAATTTAGATGTCTTATTCGTCTTAGTTTACGGTAAAACTCAATAGTTAAGAAATATTTATACATTTTAACTGTGGTAATTTGTCATTAACGATTACTTTTTTTTTTCAAAATAAATGTTTTGAAAACTTCTCAAACCGGTATAATAACTTGCATTTGGAAGAAACTAATGGAAATTAATGCAAAATTGTGTAAAGGCGTGCTATATTAAGATGTAAATAGACCTACAATACTGTGTATTAATAACCAGAAAAGCCTAAAGTAAAAGTTGTGAAAAAAACAAACTTGTCATGGAGTTTTATCAAAGTCATTACATAATAAGATTATCAAGAATATAATTTATTTAAAAAGCAAATTCATTAAGTAGCACATCTTTCACTAGAAGAGAAAAATTACTGTGAATAGAACGGTCCCTTCACTGATCAGTTTTTTTAAACAATGCTAAACGATTTAAAGGGCCCAAAAAGGTAAGTCTTCCCTAACAAGCACAGTTCCATACTTTATACATTAATTATTCAGTGTTGTTTCCCAACTCCTCAGCGTTCCATAGTGTCCAACGGCACATGTTAAAGAGTTTGTCCACCTCCCACCAGGACCAGAAATGATCTGCATCAACACTCTGTTTCCCTGAAGGCCACTATAGCTCTTCAAATCCAGCCATCGTTCCCTCAGAACATTTGTCTTAAACATGAATAAATATGAGCTCTGCGGACACACAAGGCGAATATTTACAAGATGGAAAACCACTTAAGTTGCTGAAAAATGACCTTGTGCGACCTTTCCAACTGCGGTCATAAATCCAGTTGTAAAATTGCTGGAATCATGAAACCTCCTCTTCTTCTGACCCCCAGACTTGGCTGTCATATCCCCCCAGGATCCAGTGCTTCACATCGGCGCGAGCATGACTGCGGTGTGCACCATTAGCGCAGAGCTGAAAGTAACAGCTAGATCATTGTACTGGACGCTGAATGGAAAACGCTTGGCTAGAAACATTTATAAGGTCCTCGGCCCGACCGAATCCAGCGTCACACTCCATCAACTCAATGGCTCCTTGCAGCGGTCAGGAGACAACCTGGTTTGCCACCGAAGCAACGGAGAAGTGTTGGCTGGATCATGTCTTTATGTTGGCTGTGAGTTTGTGAACACTTCCAGCTTGTATCTTTGCCATGTGTTTTTGAATATTCATGCTGTCCTTCTTTTTATTTTAATTTGACATATAGCACCCCCTGAGAAACCCGTCAACCTGACATGTTGGTCACGAAACACCAAGGATCTCAGCTGCAGATGGAGTCCGGGAAGTCAAGGAGAGACATTCATCAACACCAAATACATCCTCAAGTACAAACTAAAGTAAGATTTTGACACCAAAAGAACTTTATGCCGACACCTGTTTTGCAAGAATCCCTTTTAATATGCAACTCTTTTACATTTTAATAACCATCTAGATGGTACGGTAAAGAGAAAGACTGTGAAGACTACACAGGACAGCCGTATACATGCTACGTTCCTCGCGACCTTGCCATTTTTACACCATATGAAGTTTGGGTGGAGGCTTCCAATCCACTCGGCTTTGCTACTTCCGATGTGATCACCTTAGATATTTTAGATGTAGGTAAGTAACTAAAATATGCTAGTTTGGTGGAAAAAAATTGAGGTTGGGATCAAGGTGACTTGGGATAACTTCACGCTTACTAACTTGCACATAAATGCACAAAACCATCTGAACGTCTCGCATATGGTGCACACACACTGGTCTACGAGAAAAGATTTTTACAGACTGCAAAAAAACTTTCCTACAGCTGAAACGTTTCCAAAAGGCAACTCATGAAAATAGTACTTTAAAGGTCAATGAGCAGCTGAGAGTCTGTTGGCAATTGGTTAAAATTTTAAATCAAATGACTTATTTGACATAGCAATGCATTAATCGAATTAATCACAATTAAACTGCATCCATCAATCAGCACGTTTTTGCTGAGGAAAGCGAAGATATTATATTACTGCATCTTTAAGGCCTCATTTCCTATTATTCTGAAACAATAAGCTCTGGAATTCTCCATGATTGGCTTTGCCCTAAAGGCAAGCTTGATTAAAAAACTTACCAGTGGAGCACGTCCATTGCAAACAACAATGGAAACGGGAGATTGCCGTAGTTACGGCAAAATATCATCTGTTTAATGAGCGTCAATAAAGGCTTATTAGGACATTCAATTACAATGAGCTAGTCTTTAAAATAAAAGGAAGAATCGTTTAACAATTAAAAACTTTTATTGGGTTTAATCAACAGTTCGTAAAATGACTTTTGTACACGTTTGATGTGATACTGTGAAATATTCATTTCAGTAACTACAGATCCACCTCCTGATGTCCTTGTGAGTCGTGTTGGGGATCTGGAAGATCAGTTAAGTGTATGTTGGGGCAGTCCTCCTGCCCTGAAAGACTACCTGTTTCAGGCCAAGTATCAGATACGATACCGTGTTGAGGAGAGCGACGAATGGAAGGTATGGCTAGAATGGATTAGTTCATCCTCCTCCTTGAGGGCCAATGTCCTGTAGGGTTTGGCTCTCATATGCCTCAACACACATGTCTGGAAATCTTGAAGGACTTTGATTAGCTGGTGCAGTGTTTAACTGGTTTTGGAGCTAAACAGTCTTAAAAATAAAGGATCCAAAAAAGAACCATTGTGGGTTTCCAAAGAACCTTTTTTTAAGTTCTCTTAAAAAGAATGGTTCTTTATTAACATTGATGGTTCCATATAGAACCTTTAACGTTCATAGAATCATTAAATTCCACCAGTGTTTTTTTTTTTTTAATGTAAAAACGTTTGTTAGATTTTGTTCTTCACACACACAAAAAAAATTCACTGTTCACTCAAAGATTCTTTAGGTTCCTAGTTCTTCAGTGGCATGAACATCACTAGATGTTAAAGGTTCTTCATGAAACCATAGATATCAATAAAGAACCTTTATTTTCAAGAGTACAGAGCAGGATTTGCCACCCCTGGTTGAGTCCAAAAGAGCAGGGGTGTCCAATCCTGATCCTGGAGGAACATCATCCAGCAGAGTTCAGCTCCAGTCCTGATTAAACACACCTGAACCAGTTAATTAAGGTCTTCAAGATCACTAGAAACTTCCAATCATATATACTCTCTTAAAAATAAAAGGTGCTTCACAATGCCATAGAAGAAACTTTTTGTCGAAATGGTTCCATAAAGAACCTTTAACATCTAAAGAACCTTTCAGTTCTCTGGTTCAGGTTCTTCAGACTATAAAAAGTAAAGAAGAAGATGGTTCTTTAAAGAACTTTTGACTGAATGGTTCTTTGTTGAACCAAAAATGCTTTTTTTTACGGCATCACTGTAAAGAACCTTTAATTTTAAATAGTGTAGGCCTATTGGAGCAGATAATTTTTTTATATTATTAAGATGAGACAGAAAAGTGGCCCTCCAGGAGCAAATTTTTTGAGAAAATTCAAATTTTTATGGATTCTCTTGGTTGCTCCTTTCTTAACCTAATCCCAAAATGATGGTAAAGGTAGTCCATACGACTTGTGTGATATATTCTAAGTTTCTTGAAATGATCTGATAGCTATTATGGTTGAATGATTAATTTATTACCTGACTAGTCCAGTTAATCAGCTATAAATTCAGAAACCCAATATAATGTTTGGTGCACATACTTAGATTATTCTGAGATTTGATTTCCTATTTCTCATGAGGTCATAGATGATGCTGGGAACCAGACGTCTTGTCAGTTAGGGGGTCTCAGAGCCGGGACAGTGTATTTCATCCAGGTACGCTGCAACCCGATAGGCATCTACGGCTCGAAGAAAGCAGGTATTTGGAGCGACTGGAGCCACTCGACCGCTGCATCGACGCCAGGCATTGGTGAGTTTCATCAAAACTTAATAATGATGTGTCCCTTTACTTCACATTACGGCTTCTGCATCACAAGCTAATTAGATTTAAACCATATGCAAACACTGAAAAAAACATCAAGCTACTTGATAGAGATCTCTCACAAGTAGATTCAAAAGACTTCAGCAAAATGTCAGAGCGCTTTAGGGGACAATTGATGAATTCTTTTCTTTTTTAGACTGATAAATTAAAAAAGTCTTTAGAGCATGTTCAGATTAAAGGGGCTGTCGACCTGAAACTTAGTGGAAACAGATTCAATTCGTAAGAAATGATGTTACATGTCTTGCATTAAAGAGAGGATGTTATTAAGCTCTGTTTTATGCCAAGCAATATGAGTTATGGCAAGTCTGAGCTCCCCCTCCTGCATTCTGTGTTTAATGCTTTGGAGCTCATTAGCAGAGAGCTGGTAAATAGCCTATTATTCATGAGTATGTGCACGTCGCTCAGGGCAATGCTGTACAATCGACAGCATTTAAGCAGCTGTCGTCAACTAGGGTTGAATTTGACAAATGTCTTACAAATGCATTTATCTGATGAGTTGCATTGAAAATGTGTAGACGCTAGTTGAATTAAATCAAATAATGGGCAGTGCATAGAGCTGGGTGATAAACTCAAAAGAATCACGATGTAAGTCTCTGCTTACACAGTATACACAATATTGCTAGTGGCTTAAAATGATATGTTGAGGATATTTGTCTTTAGGTTTCCTGTAAACAGTGTGTCATTGGACTAGTTTCACAATCCTTGTCTCACTAGTATAAAAGTGTTAGAATAGTTATTTAAATTTATTTTCATTAATAAGTTCAATATATTCTTTAAATATATATTAGATGGGGAAAAAAATGTTTTGGCAACAAACTGAAATAAATTGAATAAGTAAAAACTAAAATGTCTAAAGCTAAGGCTAAATAGAAATATTAAAAACAAAAATGAAAACAGGACTTAACCATAATTTCTAAATCTTAAAGGAAAAAGTAAAAAGAAAACAATTATTAAAAACTATAATTATATATTATTTTTACTTTACAACTTTATTAATCCCACAAGGGGCAATTGAAGAGGGGCAGTAACATCACCACACAGTTGATAAAACACAATACATGCACAGTACAGAAAAAGATACTGAGTTCACAACCTTTCATACTTAAAAAAAAAAACATTGTAGAATTCAACAAAAATAAATAAATAGATAAATAAATAAAAAATAAACTATTCTAAGACTTTAAATTATACAAACGAATAGCCTCTGGAATAAACTAAATTTATATCTATTAGATGAGCATTTATGCTCCTAAATCTTCTGCCAGAGGGCAGTATTTCAAAGCACACCTTCAGGGGATGAGAATCATCTCCCATGATACTTTGGGTTTTCCTTAGCATTTGTTGCTCATAAAATTCTGCTAAACTCCGCAAAGGTACCCCAATGATTGAACAATTCCTAACTAGAGCCTGCAGACAATATATAAAACATCCCTCCCAAACTCAACAATTCACTTGTTTTTATACATTATGTTACAATAAAAATTGATGAAGGTATGTATGTATGTATATATATATATATATATAATCAATGTTTACCTTCATTAGTTTAACTAAAACAGCACATTTATATATATGTATATATATATATGTATATATATATATAAATAATATTACAATTGTTCAAAAAAGAATAGACAGAATAAATACTGAGATTAGGGTTTCGCCAATAGTAATGATTTTTATTTTCTTTTTTTGGCTGATAAATGACCAATATTAAAATGATGTACAGTCTTTTCTAATTAAATTCAAAACAAAAAGGTAAAATAAAAATATGAATAAAAAATAAGCGAATTAATGTATATTATAGTGTATTATCTATTAATTTTGATAAGATATGTTCCTTATACAACATGCATCCTATATTAAATGCTGTCAAAAGGCTGAAAAATAGAAAAATAATACCCTTATTTGGTATTCTTGTTCCTGTTCCCATTTAGTTTCACTTGCTCCACCTTTGTTTGTTTGATTATAATTATGGATCCTTGTCTTCTGTCTCTTCGCCAAACGTCCCTTGTGAAGTTGTGACAGTATATATAATATATTTCAAACTTCTTCCATTAAGGTTAACAGAGACTACATGCTGTGTAGACTAACCCTTTTTTCTGAACTCTTTCACACATCTGTGGCTTGGCTTAAAACCTGTTTCTCAGTTCTTCTGGCAGTTTCTTTTTACCTTAATGCATGTTTTGTTTGTTCTGATATGGATTATCAGCTGTTAGCCCTTTTATTAAGACTTTCCAAAATAATACCCATTCAATTAAATTTGCCACAGGTTCACTTCACCTCAAGTGTACTAACATCTACAAACAATATAAATGCTCCTCGGCTAAGATAATGGTATGAGTACTTGAATCATTAAGATCGATGTGGGAAAAAAAGTAATTTAAAGCAGAAAAAAAAGGGGTATGAATACTTTCGTAAGGCACTGTATATCAGTATTTTAAGAACAAATTTGCCACCAAACAATTATGATTTGTTTAGTTTCTTGCCAAAAACTGTAATATCACATTAATGCATCGTCATTTCTCAAACAGACAGGTCACATGTTGGCTCGTGCGATTTGAAGCCCAGCGAGCACAACTCAACGCTACGAAAGGAGCTTAAGCAGTTTTTCGGCTGGATGCGCAAACACTCTTACGGCTGTACGGACGTCAGCATCAAACTCTACGACCAATGGCGCATCTGGCTGCAGAAAGCCCAGAAAACGCACGACCAGGTCAGCAAGGACAAAACGCACCTCCTTACGTGACACATACCAAGACAACAAATCATTGCTGCTGGCACACATGATATAGGGCCTGTGCAAAAACAAAAAGAGAAGCATTTCGCGGTTTTCTGTGACCCACAAAAAAGAGAACCCAAAGATCTGTTTATTCTTTTGATCAATAGGCTCACATTTGATTGCGTTTACTAATAGCGAAGCATCATATAATCTTCAGACGTTACCACAACAGAGAGGAAACGGCCACTCAAAGTAATCAGCCGGAATGCTAATAAATTCCTTTTAGGTTAGACTGCGCGGCAAAGCTTCAGCTGCGAACCAACCGAGCCCGTGAAGTCTTGTGTGGCGTTCTCGAACGCTAACCGACATCCGCTGCACGCTCTCTGAACCGATTCAGTGGTTACTGTTTCTTTGGCACTGACGACTGTTGGGAAACTTAGGTCGCGTCATTAGTCACACTGTCCTTTGAAGAACACGATGTAACTGCCACAAGAATGGCTGGTACCAATTACGCCTCTCTGTCCTCGTATATCAAGTCATCACATTCACTTGTAAATGCCATTGTCTTCCTTTCAGGTACTACAAAGCGGTAAATCATAGTGAAACTCTAAAGAAGGCTTGGGAGAGTTTGCGGGGGCCTGCGACGACAAGGTTTTTATCACTCTCCAGTGCTTGGGACTTTCATTTGGATGAGCCAAGACTCTCTGAAGGCATCTACAAGGAGCCTGTCGCTTGGTGACATGATCTACTGTTTGCCTCCTGCTCTAGTCCCCATCAAAGACGTCAAAGGAAGCGCGCTTTTGTCTCAGACAATGTTATTTATAAGGGCATTAAAACTTAAAGACTACAAAGTGCGAGAGAGAATAAAATGTTAAAAAAAGGAGGAGATAATGGGGGATTCTCTCGTTCTTATTGACCTTTCATTCAAAAAAAAAGGACCTTTGCAACTAAACAAGTGGATTGAAAATCACAAACTACATTTAATTTGCCAAGTGAGAATTTGTAAGCACCAACAAAAAAAATGTGCATTTAAATTTTAATCTCTAAAAGGGATAGAAGGTCCAGAATGAACAAAAGCACTGTAAAATCATCATAAAATTGATGTGACACTCTACACTTCATTTATGATAGAATTGTCAATGTTATGAATGAATTGTTCTTTTGTGCCAGATCTTTTTTTAACGAATGAACTAATTCAGTTTGCAAAACCAGTGTTTCTTCTGAAGTTCAATTAATGCAGTGAATAATTGTTTCTTACACAAAACTATAATTTGCCTATCATTTATTTCATTAAAAGAGACTTTCTCATTCTCATCATACCGTTGTCCAAAAAAAGGACATTTAAATCTTGCTGACATTCACAGACACACAACCAGTGCATTGAAAATGCCAAGAACTGACAGATTAGGCAAAGATTTTTAGAGCAAAATTGAAAATTTATTTCCTAAAAGTGAGATTTCAGAAGCAACAAAATAAGATTATTTAAAGGGATAGTTCACTAATAAACTGAATGAGGACCAGGGATGCCGAGCTCCAAAAAAAGAACAAAAGCACAATAAAACTATTTTAAATCTAGTATTATAGTCTCCTGAAGTCGTATAATAATTTAGTTTGACATTTGAGTTGTTGTTCACTGAAAACCAGGATATCCATCCTAAAGCTAGTTCATGAGAATCAGCTGTTCCAGTCAATGAGCCTATCTGAATCATTCATTCCCAAATCTTGAGCTCATAAATGATCCAATTCACCTTACACAAAACTATCTTATGACTTTAGGCACATAGACCACTTTATGGTGCTTTTTGAAGCTTTCACATAGGAAAGAATCTCAGCTGTGGAATTAAATGAGGGTGAGTGAATAATGACAAACATTTCATTTTAGTATACTGTTCCTTTAAAATGCCTTTGAAATGCGGTTTGCAATTTGTTTGTCCTCTGTGTTCAAAAAACAACATTATGTAAATACCAATATCATTATGTATAAATAGTTTTGTCTGTATAAATGTCTTCAATATATTTAAGGAATGTTTGTGTATTTTGTAACACATTAGCCTTTGCTGAAATATTATTATTATGCACAAAGCTATTTACATTCAAATGATCATTGTGTTGGTTTACCAAACAAAACGTCATAAGCTATTCTAAACGTAACCAAAAATAATGAAATAAAAATATGCATTGCAAAGCCTGCATCAGCAGCAGCAATGCACTCTCTCTATACAACGCCTGAGACAGCGATCGATACCTCAGATGACTCTTCATTAAAAGAAAGTTCATAGAGGATCTGAATCCATCTCCGTCTCCTGAGACTGACTGAATCTCACTCCGGCTCCTCGGAGTCATACTTGAAGTCTTGCAGGATCTCACTTAAAGCAGCTGTATTCTTTATGATACTGAAAGAGAAGGAGAGAACCCGTTTTTTCATTCAGAGGTTTAGAAGAACAATAGTACTGTACATCAATACCAGGATGAAACATCACAACAGTGATACATATAGAGCGTAGCCTAATTAATAAATCATTTCTGAACATTTAAAATATAATGTTCTATAACATACAAATGATATTCTATATATA
>JAUCNO010002124.1:0-14064 GCA_032353835.1 Enteromius viviparus
TTTTTGATAAAATAATGATTAATTTTTAACAAATTAACCATTAATTAATGCTTAACTAATGCATTATTCTGACCCCCTATTCTGAAGTGTTACCAATAAGGGTAATAATAAAATGTTCCTCTTATTTTCTGCTTTGTTCTTGTTCTTTGTCGTATTGTTTCTCTTTCTTTGCCATTATAATATCAATATACTTTCAAATATAAAATTCACATTTTAAGTATGCTGACTATATCTTGCAGGAACTATACAAACCCAGCCAATTAGATTGTGGCTTTCAATTTTGAGAAAACTTTTGCCATTTTTATATGCAACAGGTTTGTAGGAATCAAAATCCACTCTCCACTATTACTAACCAAAATTCCAACAAAACTCTTCAACTCACTCAGCGCTTATTTTCCTAAACCAGTGGATTTGAGATCTGAAGCTGTTACACAATGACTAGAGAGAAAATTTCAGACCATATGAATGCAAATCCAGCCTAATAATCTCCAATTAAAGTATTGGGGAAAGAGAGGAGGAAGCCAGTAAGCATGGATAGTCGTGATGGTGAGTATAAGAGGCCTGTAACACACAGCAGCGAACATTAGATAGGATAGGTTGGGTGACATAGACCCTGGATAAAGGTGTGTGTATACAGGAGATGAGCCAAAGCCGCATGCTCAGAGATCAAGGTTTTGAAATGAGTGGTGACATGGTAATTAGTGTCATCCATCACATTTGAGCCACGGGGGACCGGTGGAAGCTGGACTCCGGTTTCTAATAAACAGAAGCCAGTTTGCCTGAGTCATCAACCACCTGCTTCTGCATCAAGCTGACCTGGGAATCACTGCTGATGCACTTTCTAATGACACCTAGTTCCTCCTCGGACAGTGATGTACAACATGTACTGAGTTTTGCATCCTCATCAAAGTCGTTATTATTAGTCTCTATGGTAGCAGCGTACGTTTTTGAGCTGATGTGTGCACTAGTGTGTCTGCTTGCTACAGCATTCAGCTCAGCATTTGTATTTTTAGTAACAGGAAGAGCATCTCTGATGACTCAACGTCGTCCACCGATGGGTGCAAATATTTTGGAGCAATCCATGGGTGAAGAAAATTTCTAGGCGACATGTTTATGACAGTTGCTTGCAGGCTGAAAGACTCTTTTTTGGTAAATCAAGGGTAAACTAATCGAAGTTGGGCGAATTTATGTGCTAGAACCACAGGGGGTGGTTGCTCCAAGAAAAATTGATCTGACCTTGATATGTAGAGAAAGATTGGCTGGTGGGGTGCTGGTCACATGACAATTTCTCTCTCTGTGAGGAACCAGACAGAAAGAAATAGCGAGACCGATACACCATCAGACAGGAACTCATCCGTTCAAATTTCCATTACTCATCTGCAATTTGTTATATCATTACACCACATGCTGTGTGCGGCCACTATGTGAAAAATAGACAGATCCAAGACAACAAACTAGTTTTTATAGCCAACAAACTGGGATTTCAATCTAGTGTGGACACCTCTTTATTACGTATTCATTGATTTCAAAACTGCTTTTAACAGCCCCCAGATGTGAAAAATACTCAAAATTCCACTTTGCCACTTCTGTATTAAATTTGCATATCTGGTCATGCTCTGCTTGACACACTTGCAAAATTGCACAGCGGGTATTTCATTACAAGGCACTGCAGATATTCAACAACAGCACTGAGCATCCAAAATAAATTAAAAAGACTAAAGACCCACCAGTAGGCAGTATTATGTATTGTTTTGTAATGCCTAGAGCACCAGTGCTTTTTTTTTTCACAAGCAAACCACATGGAGAGGGTCGACTGGTGGGGTTGTGGGAAAAATAATTGGGGGTTTCAGGGTTTTTACTGGCATTAAAACGACTGGGCTCAAGTCTGACACAACTTAATACATGGTATTCCACAGGGACGGGTATTAGGTCCATTTGAATTTTTTTGCTAAATGGCATTTAAATCAAATTTAATGCAATCTTAGTGTGTCCGGTGTATGCTAGAACATTTAAGTAAATACAAAATAAATGTCTGACTGAGCATTTGATGAGATCTATTTAGAGGATGTGTCTAAAAATAAACAAAAATGCAGTAAAAACTGATATCAGAACCATCCTGTCATACATACATCAGCATACATCAGACCACTCAAACTAAGATTATCATCGTGCATCAGCTGCATCTCTTTTGCAAACCTTGTTAATTTATTTGTATTTAGTTAAATCGTCACTATACTCTAGTGTGTTAAAGCCCCATAACTTCAAGGAACCAGAAACCATATTATCTTAAACAATATGCTAATCTGATACAAAACCTTAAGATGGCTGGTTTGAGGCCTGCAGCAATAAATATCCACCCTTGAAAGGCACCATACATCAAGGTGGTTTTGTAGCTCACAATGTCACACGGCAAAGATAAATGCAGCTGAGATAACGCAGCTCTGACCTTAAACTGTGGTGTGGGGAAAGTGTGGGTCCTCTACACGAAGAAGCAGTGTTTTTACCATGCCTTCATGCAATTACTCCACTCTAACCTGCAGTCTAATAGTGCTGACTTGTCATTCAGCTATTATTTATAGTGGCTGAAATACACTACAAAACCTGGTTTAATGGATGCAAGGGATGGGAAGCATTTGTTATTGTTATGAGGGTCCAATCCAGGTTTGATGTTGTCCCAGCAGCCATCTACCTCCCAGCCATGATGCAGTCATGCAGAGATGGTCTAATTTAATAAGCGCAGTATACATACAGTACATATTAATGTATGTTGTCAAAGACTTTCATTTTTGTGCAATTTATGTGCAAGAGAATGTACGTATGTTCCTTAGACAAATGACATTATATATGTATAAAGTCGCTACCAATAACAGAATTTCTTAATGCTACAAATAATTATAACATTTGTGAATCTGACACATAACAGAAAGAAATATTACTACAGATGCTTAGGTACAGAAATTGTTCAAGAATTCTTGTAAATACCGGATAAAATCTGTCTTGAATGCAAAGCTACATATGCTTGTGAGTTCTTGGAAGCGCTAATGAACTAGTTTTTATATTGCTTTTTTTTTTTTTTTCTTCATTATGATTTGACAAGAAGCCTAGTAAAATGATGGGTATTATGCAAATGATACCAGCTGTTACTTTGGATGGGAAAGCCTCCTAATAACTCACTCTCTCTCTTTTCTCTCACTTTCTCTCTATCTTTCAGTGTGGACGTATTCTCTCATCTTCCTGTTAATCCGTCTGGGCACGTGTGTGACACGTCTGCGATGGGAAGTGGCGGCGGTAGCCTGGCCTGATTAGCGTCTGGTCGAGGGTACAGTTTTGCTCGGTTCGGCTCAATCTTCTGAGGACGCTTAGCAGTGTGTACAGCAGCTGAATAGAACTCATTAACTAACACTCACAGAGCGCTAGTTCCCCATCTGAGGAGGCGGCTGGCTCGCAGTGTAGTCGCTAGTGTCGGGCCAAACGATATCTTCAAGGTCAAACTACAGGCGCTGAGGGGAGCCAGTGCATGTCAGGGGACAGCACATCATCACGCAGACCTGGGCTCTGCATACAAATCACTGCATGCCCCTTGTTTGTCCTTTTTCAGAATATTTCTTTGCATTTTTGCTAAATAAATTCAACAGTTCATGTCACAGCTTTAAGAGGAGTGACAACTGGGTCATTTTTAAAGTCAGAATTCAAGTTATAAGCAACTCAAGGGTGTGTGCTAGGGTTTTTATCCCAGATAAGGTATTTTTTTTTATTTATTATTTTACAGCCTTGAGTTACTACTACCAACACCACTACTTCTACTACTGCTACTAATAATAGTAGTTATTATTATCAATATTAATTATAATATGTTGTTGTATTATATGATGTTGATTAGGTTGATTAAATTGTGAATGACTTATGACATGTCCTGAAGGGAGGGACATAAATAAATATGTATATATACCATTATAATAATTATTATTATTATTAGATGTCAGCAAAACAATATGATAAAAAACCATAATAAAATAATACATATAAAACAAACAATTCTAAATTGATAACAAAAATAATATCAATATTATTCTAGTTCCTAATATAATTTGTAACTGTACATTCCATTAGTATACTGTAAATTGTGTTCTAAAGTTATTAGATTACTGAAGTATGATTAACAAGAAAATGCTATTTCAGACTTAAAAACGTAATTTCAATTTCTTTGTGATTATATGTGAACTTTACTAGCAATTTTTTTCTTTTTTAGTAGGCTTTTATTAACTTGATTCATTAATATAGAATGTACAACCACAGGTGTGCATTTATAATCATTTTAGAATTGCTTATGCAATCACATTTCAACATCAGAATTATTATTATCATTATTATTTTTCATGCATGGAGTTGAAATTTATAGAAGAGTAAATAAATATTAGTAATAACAACATAACATCACTTCTAGATGACAATATCATCATTGTTTATTTCCTATATTTTTTCCTTTTCCATATTTATATTCTTTCATGCTTCTGGAGCAAATCGTTTTATGTTTATTAGCCACATTACTGACTTTATCAGTGCCTTCACAGCAAAGAGTCCCATTAATGAGACCAAATTAATTTGGAAGCGATATTAAACAAAGGCTGATGAGAACAGCCTATCATGCATGACTGGGAAGAAAAGCAAGCAAGAGAGAAAGAGAAAAAGAAATATTGAGTGTGACCTAATTCTGAGATGCAACTAAGCGTTGTCAACTATGATCACCTACAAAAGAACGCCTGCCTTTGCTGAAACTACATCAATTCCTCTATGTAAATGTGCTTCTTAACAATCTCCTCTATCTAAGTACTTTTCTGTATCTATTTGAGTCATATTAGAAGTCTTTAGCTCAGAGCCGGCACAGAGTGCAAAGGGCGTTTGTAGTGACACACTGAGATGTTGAGGATCAGCATGTTTGGTCAGGCGTGATGGCAGTGCTTCATGAGCAAAGACAAAGCCTGCTGAATAAACGCTCTGGACTTTTGAGGAACACATTGCTGAGGTGCTTTCAAAAATCTGCAATTTACTTCTCATAACGCAAGTCCCATTTGTAGCACATTGGCATCCGTATTTATAAGTGTTTATCTCTTAATTAACAGCAAATTTAAAGCACTTCCTTGCATTGAAATACAGCCTAATCATAAAACCCCTTAAGCAATTATCATTTTGCTATAATGCGATTAAATACTGAAAACTATTAATAACTTCTCAAGTATTTTACTGTTTGCCCAAACAGTGATTTAGTCAAATTAGCAAATCAAAGCTGCAAATGTTCACCTAAGCTCTCTTGACAAGAACGTGCTGATGATCTGGCATATTCATGAAAAATGCATATTAGCATCCACTAAAATTAATAGTGGCATACCAATATGCAGAGAGTTTAACTGTCTGATATCTGGGTACTGGGTCTACTACAGCTTTAATGCATAAGTATACACGCCCAGCCATTTCAGACTCCTAAACTTGCACTGTCTGCTGGTTATCTTCTACAGCTAATCGAATCAGAGACTTGCCTCCGTGTTTCCTCACCAGCGCACAGCTGAAAGATGGCTGTCTCTTCACTCGTGCTAGCTCATTAGCCTCTCTGGAGGGAAGCGTTGTGTTTGGGACTGGCGAGCATAACTCCTAAACAAGCAAATATTCAAATGAGCCATATGAAATTGGATAAGTGGAACCAACACGGGTGTACACATTTTTGAAGAAGCTGAAAAAGAGGAGATGATTTGGAGAGTTTGATTGGAAGACTGTGATTGGATGTCCAAAAAGAGGCATTAGTGCCCGCCCATCTTTTCAGTGCTGTTGATTGTGGAAGTAACCCTAACCCCGTTCATTTTATCCCATACGGATTGAACCCTAACCCTACAAAAAAGGTCTTTGTTAAACTGTTAAAAGTCATAAACTATGCTAACCAGCTATGGGGACTTTATTCTACACCCCTAATCCCACCCAATACTTAAACGTAACAATTGCCTAACTAACTATTAATAAGCAGCACATTTGAGATGCATTTTTTTTTTTCACCACACATTTAGCTATTAAACAAAATAAGAAATTATCATCATCCGTATAGAGAAAGTGAATGTAGACTTGCTAAACCGGACTGCTGTAATGTGTGTAAAATTGCATCTGAGGGACATGGTTATTCAGGCCTACGTTTAATGTAATGTATATAATTTAACCCCAGAAACAAGCTAAGAATGTAGTACACACTTTACAAAACTATAAAGTCCATGTATTGTACACTGAGTGCCAACAACAATATATTAAAAAAGGCAGAGCTGCTGTGATTGTATGCAGTGCTACATACTGTATATATTTAGAGTGAGCTACCCATACGCATCTCATTTCAAACACATATCCCTGGTTCTAAAATATACATTTCAAGAAATATGCATGCAGATGATTGCACAGCCATTAATCATTAAAATATACCACAGTGTGGTCTACGTTCCAGCTTCACGCACACGATCCAGCACTAGATGAGTCAGTGTGGGTGAGGATGCTTTCTGGGGGGAAGTGGCGTCTTGCTTTGTGAATCTTGGCAGCCCGGTGTAATCAAATGTTCCTGGAAATGACTTCCTGTCCTGTTAGATGGAGCTGGGCTCCATGCGAGATAAAGACTTCCCTGCCTGTTACGGCAAACGCTATTTTAATAACCCGGCCTGACTGGGCAGAGCTCGAGCTCCTGCGAGATTGCTGAGGAACACCAGGCAAAAAACCCTCTTGCTACTGTATCATCAATGCATGAATAGACCTTATATTGTCCAATTCGCTTTAACGCTGATTCTAAAGCCAAATTAATATTGATTGAAACACTGGCTGTCACTTGTCTTTGTAGACTGTAAATGGAAAATGATTTGATTTTTATATATAAAATATATATTACAACTATTTGAAAATCTGGAACCTGAGGGTACAAAAAATTACCTTTAAAATTGTCCAAATTAAGCTCTTAGCATTGCATATTACCAATCGAAAATTCTGTTTTTATACTGTATATCTTTGGTGTCAAATGTACATAATATCTTAATGGAACATAATATTAATTTAATATCCTAATGGTTTTTGGCAAAAAAATTATCAAACTCAATTATGCTGACGAATGTATTTTTGCCTATTGCTACAAATATGTTTTGTGTTCCAGGATCCCAAACTTATATTAAATAAATTATATTTCTATGAGCATTTTTGTGATATAACAGCTATGTGGACAAGTTTTTAAACGGTAAAACACTTTATCTTACCCTTCTATAGTCTGACTTCCCAGAAAATAATAAACACTATTTTATTTTATTTTTTTTAAACATTGCAGTTTATTTGATCATCCTGACCCTGCAACACTGACTCGACCAATGGTGTGAGTTTAGGGCATGACTGTCTGCTTGACCAATGGCAGTTGAAGAGTTCTGGAAACTTGCATGGAAACAGTTATTATGCAGTTTTCCGCAACCTCATCTTAAGCTTCAAAGGTTTACAGAAGTCACTGAGGATCATCGAACTACATGCTAATGTACAAAGGCTACATTATCAACAGCTGAGATTTTCCTGTGATCTTACTGTGATCGTGCAATCACTCTGCTCTGATCCGGGATCAACAAGGCCGGGAACGCACAGGGACTGCATTGATATGCAGCAGATGTCGGCTTCTCCATTATATCTGATCACAAAGAGCAATCAGAAGGGAGACCGCGGCTTGATGAGAACTCCTCTGCCAGACTCCCGACCCAGACTTTAGCCCTCAACGCCATGACATCATTCACCTCTGCTGCCCACTGAGATTGCTTTCAGGTACTGCTATATATAGTCATAGGCCAGGAATACTTTTGAAAATAAGATGATTCTCGCTGTCACACAAGGCCAAAAATACCACAGAAACCACTGGGTATGACAAAATTCAAAATGAGATGACATGACAGCTGGTGTTATCTTTGTGTAATTATATGTCAAAATAATCACAGCAATTTACTTTATTACAAAAGATAATTAACTGTACAAAATATTATAAAATACAAACAAAAATATTAGCATGCTCTCTCAGCACGTACGTAGCATCATTTTTATATAGCCCAGCATGCAGCGGGTGAATATCTTCACCGGTATTATTGTCTTGTCAAATCTGCGCTTCAAGGAGCTAGTGATAAAGCTATTAGTCACATAAAGACTGGGTAATACTGGGTGCAATAACTGTTTTTAGATGGATCAATAGTCTTATCTGTCTGTCGATGTCTCACACAACGACCAAAAAAAAAAAAAAAAAAAAAGAAGCTGCTCCTTCACAGCAAGCAGCACGACGCTAGACGCTAATCAATACACCAGGCGATAACAGAATGCTTCCAAAGCCATTTAGCACAGTCTTATCACTCTGCTGAGCGCTCAACCTGTCAAAATATTTTGTGGTGGGGTGGCACAAGGGAACATTTCATGCCCATCAAGGGGAACGAGCTTCAGCTTGTCAAGCCAAAGCATGGCAGTTTTAGGAGTTACTCTTTCAGCAGTGACAGTCTATAGATAATACAATTAAGCCAGTTATTATGACTCTGACAATTAATGCTGAGAAGTCTGATTCATTTTAGTGTACTGGCTTATGATTTGTTTCTATCCACTAAAGAAATAGATACAATTTCACTAGAGAGTCCTGAATCAAACTATTATCCCTTTTCTTTCTTTCTTTTTTTTAAATGAAATAAATATACTGTATATCCAATTTTTATCAAAGTTTTCAATTTAAAATGTATATTTAAGGAAACTGTTATTAACAATAAGTATTGTAAAAATTCTTTAGCAAATTGGCATGTTTAGATATGGACTAGATAAAAACTAATGATTTTTTTATTAACTAAGAGCAAACACGTTGTTGAATACTGCTATTTGTATGCCTACAGTTCTGAATATGTGAAGCATTCATTCTCAAATGTTGCTTTATTTTGACTTCAATATGGCATCCTCTTTTTTGCACAAATCATCACAATGAACTGGCCTAGAAAGATTTGTACGTGAGTCGCACCATTACCACTGACAATATTTCCTATTTCAAAAAAATAAAATAAAGAAAGATTTAAGCAACCAAAGAGCATTCTGCCAATTTTTGAGCACAATAAAATACCATCCGCTCATGTGACAACAAAGAAAACCTGGGAGGATATACAATCAGGAAAGGCTTTCACACAATTCAACACCTCAGCCAGAGCGAACCAGGATAAATAAGCCTGAAGAGCTGTGGAATAATAAGTAGCCAGCACAACAGAGTACAGGTGAATCCCACGAGAGCCGCTTCTACAGAATCCACTCCTTTTAACAAACTAAAGCTACGCAAGGCAGGGTGGAAAAAAATCAAATCAATGTCCTTGTAGATGTTTTCTTTTATCCCGAGAGCCATCTTGAAAGAGGGGCTCTTCGCGTGCTCTTGCCTTCTATTTCAATCCTACTAGCCCTGTTTTCGTAACTCTCTGCTTTTTCTCCATTCCTTTTTTTTTCCTTTTGCATCCCTCTCTTTTCACTTTCAGGCAGTGACTCATCTGTCAGAAGGAGGGGTAGGGAAAGATGGCGTAGGCCCAGCTGGGGCCCACCCTACGGGGGGTCTTCTCTCTCTATGCCTGCCCCTCTTTGCAATAACAACATCCATCTCCATTTTCCTGCAAGCTGACCAGTATGAGGGCACTCTCGGAGCAATTAAAATTCCCCAGGTTTTTACTCTTGCCACATGCTTAACTGTACTGCGCGAATGCACCATATGCTTCAAAATGGGCAATAGTGCAATTTGCAGCCCGATGGCCGTTGAGATCCCCATAGAACAAAGAGGAAGAACAGCTGGCTGCCTCGCTATGGTTGGATAGCAGCGAGTCAACCTGTTCAATCATATGCCACTCTTGTTTACCGCACCTTATCTTATTTGGTTTGTTTGCTTTATGTGGATTAAGCCCGTAGGTAAGAGCGATGGGAATTTCAACCTACTGCTCAAACAAGCTCAAGGCATCGATACGAGGCTATTTTTCAAACCCCCGGTGCTGGAAATGCAGGAAAATTACGTCTCACATGATACCAACTCAAAGTGAAGGAATTCATCAGTTGCTGCTGGTTTTTACAGTGCCAAACATGAGCCTGAAGCATAATAACAGAACTATTAGGCCGCCACAATCTGTTATCTTTAATCTTAGACCACCTATTGGCGAAATCCTAAATGATGGTATTCCCTGTCCTAAATAGCCGTGCTGAGCCTTCAACTGCAGTCATTTCTCTCTACAGAATGCCATGGGATCAAATCCCCCCGCTGGCAGCCATTCAGAGGAAGTGACGGCACTGGATAGCCTGTAAATGGCTCCAGCGTGGCTCATGTATCATGACCCAAGAGAGGTCAACTGAACTCTACTCTAAGTGTCAGCCTCACAGAAGGGATGAGGTTAACATTGCCGGTGATAAAGCTCCCGTTTCTTAACCTCCAGAGGGTTAATTCAGAACGTATGGGCCCCTGCATTGTGAAGAAATGGGGATGTTCTTTGACATGGAGGGTCTTCCTAGGTGTTTTAGGAACATGACTCTTGAGATGCTACCCAGGGTAAAGGTAAACAAGACATCTAACTAAAACCAGATCGTATCTAGCTGGCTACCTTTTACAAGGACTAGGAACCAAGAATTATAATTAGTTGGCATCAAAATAAAAGCCATAAAGTAAAAAAACAACAACACATTCACACTTCCTTTCTCTGTGAAAAACTATTGTATCCTAGAGAAAGGTACATCTACAGCTCACAACAGAGAACCACTCAACGTTTCTAGAAACAATATTTGTTCACTGCAATTATACATCTATGCACAGAAAAAAAAAGTCTAGGCAGAGATGACTAATCTGATCATCCTTCAACTCTTATACCATACAATCGGGGCATGTTTGGGAAACCACCTACAATGACTTACTGAACAAAAGGTGCATTATTTCCCTCAAAAGTATTGTTCTGATTCTGAAACATCAACATGTCATAGCATTGGATATAACTGGGAAACATAATCATGAAATTGACCCGTTTTTCTATTTTGTTCAATCACACAGATCTTCTGAACAGTTTTAACTCTAGAATTGCTTCTTGTCTCAAAGGAAAGCCAATATCAACAAACTTCGCCAACCTGAACATGGCAAATCGCTGAGGTCAGAATTTCCCTCCGTTCAAGCTACATGGAGTGATTTAAGGTGATCTTTAAACATGCTAAAAAGAAGACTTCCTTGCAGAGTAGGTAAGTTCACAGGAAAGCCTGAGTTTCATTAGCTGATTATTAATGAAGCACTCCATTATGTCAACCCCTCGTTCTGCCAGGTTTCAATGCAAAACAGACCTAGCCAGGGGAAAGTCAACAGAGCCAAACCTATCTGCCAACTGTTCCTGCCCAACTACTGCTGTATCCAAACGAGAGCAAATGATTACAACATCTGTAGGAAGCCTGCCCTTTGACTCAGACAAAAAATGGTCACACTCACCTCTCCGGATTGTGGCAGTGTCAGCTTAGGAATTTTGCCCTTGGTCCCAGCTGTGCTGCTTTTGGTATCCAGCAGACCTCCAAATGGCCCACTGTTGTACCCTTCCACCAGCTCCACAGGGGGTTTGAGTTCTGGGGAATCATTGGGGACCTGGTCTTGGCCGTCCATGGGCCTGACGTAGGCAGTGGGTTTCTGTTGCACAGCGCTACTGGGCTTGCAGTGGAGGCCTTGGGGAAAAGTTGGCGTTGAGAGGCCACTAGGGAGCAGGGACGTGGAGGCCATTGGTGAGTTCGAGCCATGGGAGCACAAGTCCTGCTCGGCGGGAGACTTTCCAAGGCCAAGCTCGGCTGTGGCTGGTTCTTTGCCAGACTGTGCCTGCTTCCTGTTGGAGTGTGACGAAGTTGTAGGTCCGCTAGGATTGGGACTCGAGTCCTCTTGGTCCTGATCATGTCTACTAGAGGCCTGCTCATGGCT
Source organism: Enteromius viviparus (assembly GCA_032353835.1). NCBI lineage: Eukaryota > Metazoa > Chordata > Actinopteri > Cypriniformes > Cyprinidae > Enteromius > Enteromius viviparus. Next base: position 11,963 of record JAUCNO010002124.1, read on the forward strand.
GGAGTGCTTCCCCCGGCTGGCTGCTTGAGCGGTCTGGGCGCCACTTGAACAGTGACCCCCTCGGGACCAGTCTGAAGAGCGAGACTTCTTGCCTTGATGTCCATGTACAATGCTAGAGCTTGGCATGGTGTTGGCAGGGGGTGGGGGCATGGAGGTGCTGTGGCTTCCAGGTTGGGAGGGAGCAGCTCGGCTCCGCTGAGCCTCAGGGAAAAAGCCTGGCTGGTCGGGTTTCTCCACTGGAGTCTGGGGAACAGAGTTCTTAGGAATGCCCACAAGGTGACTCTGGTTGGAATGGCTCGTCAGGAGCTCCTTCATTTCATCGTAATTCCCAAGTGTGTTTTGGACCCGGTTGGCCAGTGCATCTCCTTTGTTAGTCTGAAAGAAAAATGATATATCAATGAATGGAACCTCTGTATAATTAAAAAAAGTTTTTAAATGAACAGCTTCACAACATTAACAGTCTCCTCAAGTCAAAGCGATAGCTTTGTGTGAAGATCAGACCATGTTTTTAATATATTTACTAATAACCTCCACTGCAATCCTAAACCAAATATGGCCAAAACGGAGCAGGTTGGACTGAAACAACCTCAAACTATTATTATTTATTTGCTTTGAAAGCTGAGGTGAAGATTATAAATGCATATTAACAATGTCTCAATAACAATCAATAATGAGTCGAAAACTAAAGAGTATTGTATGACTTTAAAAGACTTTAAACAATGAATTTGAACTATCATGGTAATTATACGGGGTTTTTTGAAGCTTGACACCACGCAGTCACTCTTAGCTATTGAACGTAAAAGACATTTTCTACAGTTTTAAATGAGTCTAGAAATAAATAGTTTAGAAGTTTCACTTTTAGTTCAACTATCTATTTAATTCAACTTGGATTTTAAGATAAAATATAAAAATAATGATACAAACAATCCAAGATCTTCATAATGCCCCAAAGATAACAACCTGTTTGTGAGTGTAAATGCAAAGTCTTGTGTTTAGTGCGTTCCCAGAACCCTTCTCAGTATGGACAGATCTAAAGACTGTGTTTGTCAGTATAAAGAAACTGAGAATTTAGCACGAGCTTTAGCTGACTAGACCATTAACATAGTTTTGAGATGCATGCCAGCTCTCCATTTGATGTTAGTCAATATTTATGAAACCCAGCAACGTGTGATCACAGAAACGGCGAGACGCTGTATTTAGAATCTATTCAGAATTTTCTGTTTGTGTGCCATTCCTATCCGTGCATGTGTGCTGATCTACATAAAATAATGTTTGCAAACATCTCCTGAATTTAGGGCGGGCAAAAAGATCCAGAATTCTCCTCTTCATAAACGCCTGTCCAATACTATTCTGCTTTTGCTCACAACAAGAGTCCGTTTTATAATAATCGCTATCTTTTAGGCACATCATTAGTTGCACAGCATTCTACAGAAGAGAAAGATGCTATCCCACCCCCTACTGAGTATTTGCATAATAAGCAACATTCTTCTTAACGCTCATGCCTTTACTCCTGTATTCATTGCTGTATTTACATTTTCCTTTATTCAAAGGCTCATACCAGCATCTTCATTTTAAAAATACTGAATGTAGAGGTACATAATAAATAACTAAACGTGTATGTGTGTGTGTGCTTCTTTTGTACACTGATACAATTAAAGGCTACGTTAATCTCAGGAAGCAAAAGTAGAGAGATAAATCTATTAGCATTCTCCATTCATTTCACATGTAATTGCTACATTAATAACAGTGCGGCTCTTCTAAAATGCAAATGCATCTGTTATGGCTTTCAACAACATAAACAGTCAATAAACAAATAATGTTAAATGATGCACGACCAGCATAGCGCACACAAGGCTATTAAAGCAGTGATGGAATTATGCATTGGATGGTTAACATGTGACCTTACACGCAACAAAGCATCTGATTCTAGATCATCTCAGTCTTACATTAAGACTGACCCCTGACCTAGTAAAGCCTGAGCACTAATGTCAACAATAAAACCTGATTAACTGTGGTTGCTATTCAGAGATTTATTATATTGACATTTCTTTATCATTTCTGGATTATAAATAAAGAAAAAAAAAAAAAAAACTATTTAATAT